>PITA01023670.1:0-27672 GCA_004023965.1 Spilogale gracilis
TTGCACGAAGACAGGAAGATACAGCGCTAGGGCTGAAATATTGCACAGGGGACGCAGGGATACAGCGCTAGGACTGAAATAATGTTACACGGGGACACAGCGATAGGACTGAAATAATGTTACACGGGGATACAGCGCTAGGATGGAAATAATGTTGCACAGGGACACAGGGATACAACGATAGGATGGAAGTAATGTTCCGCGGGGACACAGGGATACAACGATAGGACTGAAATATTGCACAGGGGACGCAGGGATACAGCGCTAGGACTAAAATATTGCACAGGGGACGCAGGGATACAGCGCTAGGACTAAAATATTGCACAGGGGACGCAGGGATACAGCGCTAGGATGGAAATTATGTTGCACGGGGACTAGTTACTATTCCCTCATGCAGACAAGTGTCAGGTCACCTGCTGTGCACAGGACACTCAGGTAACCTTGTGTCTCCCCACCCTCAGTGATGCTTCTCCCAGTGGCCTTGCGCCATAAACGGTGAATAAATGACAGTATGAGAGCTGTCTGGTACCCAGACTCCGTTTCTGTGCAGGCTGTGGCTGGGCCCTTCATTTGAATTTCTCAGTCATAGGTAGAGATCAGAGCTAAGGTGATAAAATCCCATACAGGTCTTATTTGGGCATTTCCTTTAAATACATTCCCAGATGCACCTGGGAAGGATGGCGTGCTGTCTCGGGAGCCTGGAGCGGGAGCCAGCCAGGTGGGAGAGCCCAGCTCACTCTCGTTTTCTGACCGGGACTGTGTGTCACTGAGGAAATTGTGTGCTGGAGAGCAGGGCACAGGTTGTGTCCCCCCGTGTGATGGTGTCGCTTCTGTCTCTGCTCTAGGCTTCGGTTTCATGGGTGCAGGGTGACTGGGTGCTTGCAGGTGCCGGCGGGGTTTTGATGTGTTCACTTTGAAAACCCTCTGGGTGTTTTATCTGGCTTCTCGAGAGGTGGGCAGCGTCATTGTTTGCTTAGCGACTCTGTTCCAGGAAACACGGCGGCATCTGCGTGAGATTGCCTGCAGCTGGGTCGCCACTGTGCGTGAGCGATCTGATGTCGCTGATCGTGCGGGTCGTTTCTTCCCTGCAGATCCGCCCAGGCAAGCTCACTGGTTCTGTCACTTCCTTCGCAGATCTGGGTTCATAGCGCCCACAATGCCAGTGGCTACTTCACCATTTACGGAGATGAGTCCCTCCAGTCAGACCACTTCAACTCAAGGTTAAGTTTTGGAGACACGCAGACGGTCTGGGCACGGACAGGCTACTTGGGGTTCCTGCGGAGGACGGAGCTCACAGATGCAAATGGAGGTAAGAGCCCAGGCGGGTGGGTGGAGAGGCTGGGCCCCAAGGTCCTGAGAGCGTGTGTGGGGCCGAGAGCCAGCCCCAAGAGCACACTGTGCATGCTCGCTGCCGACCAGCAGAAATGTGGCTGAGCGTGAAGGAGAGGACGGTCAGTGAGGGTCCAGCACGCTGAAGCCACATGTCCCACACGGCGCGCTCTCCCGGAGCCCCGTGCAGTGGACGGACCCCTCGCTCACCCTGTAGCTGCCCTGTCCCACCAAGGCCCGCCTGACACCCAGGCTGGATGGTAGCTGCAGGGACACGTGCTGCCCTCTGCTAGGACCATCCTCGGCCTGGCCTGTTGGGCGAGGGAGTAGTGAGGTGCTCAGGCCTTGGGCAGGTGGACGCTGCTGCTCCCTCCTCTGAGGGGGGCTGGTGCTGGGCAGGAGAGTTCTAAAAAACGAAAAGGCAAAGGCCTCCATGCTATGACAGTCTCAGCTCCCAGTGCCACTCAAAGTAGAGGCAGGACTCGGTTATTTGAGGGGGAGGGGGCTGAGATTTCCTGGGGAGACCCTGCCAGACCCAGACCCCAGGAGGTGAGTATTGAGGAGGCTTCCTGACTCACCTGCCCAGCAGGGAGCCGCATGAACCCGACTGAACTGGCATGTATTTAGGGAAAAAGCACAAAAATATTTTCACATCACATTGGAATTTGGGAAAATCATAGACTGTTTTATTTGAGGGTGCTCTCTGGGACTCCCATGAAGAAGAGAGTGAGGCAGGGCCGTGGTGATCCAGACCCCAGGAGGTGGGGTGGGCCCCAGCCCGCAGAGCTCTGGGGCACTAGGGAAGGCACTGTTGCTGTTCCCTCACCTGGGGGATGCCCCAAAGATGCGAGTCCTGCTGCAGTAACAGTTAGAAACCAGCGAATAAACATCTCCCTCTCTCCTGACTTGCTTTGGAAAAGATTTCCGGTCTTCTGTCTGCTGACCACTTCTTTCAGACTCTCTGATATACTCGCTACGCTAAAGATGAAGGGGTTTCCTTACCAGTAAGGAAAAATGGACACCCTTTTGTCATTGCCCAAGGTTTGCATGAGGGAGAAGCAATGTAACATTGCATGAGCTAAGGAGGTCTTCATATGTGGACATTACCAGGCACTCTGCTTGCGTTTCCCGCTCGGAGGTGGAATTCTAGCAGCTCCGACCTCATGGGATGCCACCCGAGGGAACGGGGTGAGGTTCGGGCTGTGCAGCGTGCTGTGGCTCTGGGAGACCGCGAGTTCTGCCAGCCCCCGTGGTGGGAGGGGCCCTCGGGGAGTAGGAGACAGTATGCAGAAGGCGTGCAGACTCTGGGACAGGAGGTGCGCTCCCCTGTGGCACCGAGGGGTGCGGCCGGCTCTCCGCCCGACCGGTGTCCCCAGGGCCCTCGGCTGCACAGCCTCCTGGGAGAAAAGAAACCGGCTGCCCGCGCTCAGAGAGCCCAATCCTTGGCCTCTGTCTCTCACTCGGGCAGTTTCATCTCAGTCTCTCCCGAAGCGGCTCCGACGTGGTGAGGCTCACACACGTGTTCCGTTGCCCGCAGAGCGCCACGACGCCCTGTACGTGGTGGGAGCGCTGGACGAAGCGATGGAGCTGCGGGGGATGAGGTATCACCCGATAGACATCGAGACCTCCGTCATCAGGGCCCATAAAAGCGTCACAGAATGGTGAGTAGGGGGCGGGCGTCTGCACGGCAGGGCCGATGGACGGGTCCTGCGCGGGCGAGCTGTGGCTTGTAGACCTTTAGCCCTGGAACTAAGAACTCGGCTGGAAGGGAGCACTCCCGGCCCTCAGGACACGGTACTGACCCCCGCGGGGCGGGGCTGGCGCTGTTGGGTGTTTCCCTCCCGAGAGTGGGACGGATGCCCAGACACACACAAGCAGCCACTGAAACTGAGCGCACTTCGTGGACACCTGTGCAGCTGGGAGCTGTGACCGTTTCCCACGGGGGAGCGGAGATGCGAGACAAGGCAGGAGCGGCCGGAGTACACCCAGCGGCCAGTGACCAGGCGGCCCAGGGCCCTCGGGGACGTGCGGATCACCGTCCAGAGCACGGCTCCCTCCCTCCCTGCTGCGTGTGGTTGGCTGCGTTGCCGGTGGGGCTGGCCTGGGGGCTCGAGCTCCCCTGGGGCCTTTCCGCTGCGGTGCAGGGTGCAGAGTGGCTCCGTGCCCTCAACTCCAGGTTCGTTCGTTCATTCGTTCAGCCCCGAGTGGGCAGGGACCTGATGCGCTCCTGAGGCTCAGGAACCACGGGAGCTGCATGCCAGACTCTCCTGAGCAGTCCTTCCTGGGGGTATGTGGGCCCGGGCTCTTTGTTGCCCCGTGGGGACTGATGACAGGCTGGTCACGTGTGGCCGTTAACAGGCGGCTGGCAGCGTGGACGGCAAAAGAGTTTGTGACCCACACGTGGCCCCGTGCTTCCAACGTGGCGCCGTCCTCTCTCCCCGAGGCTGCCGAAGCTGCCTGTCCACCGGAGTGTGGACAGGAGCCGGGGGCCCTGGAGAGACAGCTGCCCGGAGACGCACGGGGCCACCTCAGCTCCCACGTCACTAGCTCTACACGCGGGTGACAGCCTCCCAGGTCTGCACTTCTAAGAAAATAACTCACATGGGTTTCTATTGCCTACTGCAGGCATTTCCTATCTGGTTGCAAAGGGCTGTTTCCACCCTCAGGCTCTGTGACGGGGGCTCCCTGCTATTGCCTCTGCCCCGGGACCCTCAGCTGATGCGTGCAGGGCCTCGCGCTCACCTCGCCCCACATGTGCACCTGCGGGCTCCTGTCGGAAACCACCCGGCCAAGCCTCTGCTCTTCCTGCCCCTTCCTGCTTCCCCTCCCTGGCCTGGGCTCCCCCTCCAGCACACCCCCTCCGTGACTCACCCAAGGTGAGGGCGGAACCTCACGTCCCTCCACGTGGCTGTTTCATGGTGGCACAGTCCAGCTAACCAGATCCTGCCCTTCTCATCCGCCGTCTCAGTGCTGGACATCTCTGGCCGTATGCGAATGAAACCCCGTCCTCCATCGAGTACAGAACCCCGATTCCTGATCCTAAGGCATAAGCGTCAGGCGCTGTAATAAAGTCATCCCCCAAGTGGCTAATACACACATGAGCGCTGTGATCTCACAGACAGCGCAGGCTCGCCTGGGCCACGCAGAGCCGCGTCTCAGTGTCATGACGGGCCCTGCCATGGGGATTTGGCAGCCGCAGCTGGGGAACGGGCCTCGCCCGACTGCTCCCTCAGGTCTGGCTGTCCCCTGCGGAACACGTCCTGCAGCATGTCCCTTGCACGGTCACACTAAACAGCACATGTGGGGTTTTTCTGAACAGACCTACCCATACAGTTTTAGAGAACAGTCGTGCGTTTCCCAAATACTTGCTGCCTCCCGGCCCCTCCCTGCCCGCGGCCCCCGCCAGCCTCTGGAGCCTGCCTGCCGCTGCCACCCAGGCCGCCTCCTCCCCGGCCCCTCCCGACCGCCTCAGCCAGCGGACCACGGGCACCAGAAGCGAAGCCTATTAAGGCCCTATAACCACCCCATTTAAAGACCAAGCTTAGAAACTGCAGGTGGCTTAGACTCCCACAGATTGGTCAGACCCAATTTTCTGGGAAACCCTTCACTGAAAGATCCCAAATAAAATGCTTCTGGGTGAATCTCTGACCTGGAAGAACTTCCCCACGCAGGTCCCCTTCTTGCTGCCCGACGCTCCTTGCAGACTGCGAGCTTCGGACCAGCGAGACTGGGGCCCATGGTCAGCCAGGCACTGCGCTGGTGGCTCTCCATGTTTCTCCTCCTGCGATGGCCCCTCCTGCTGTGGCGCAGGGAGGTCAGGACTGGCCCCAAAGTCCCAGCTGCTCCCCAGCCTCTGCCAGCTCACCACCGACCAAGCCCAAGGGCAGGACCCCACCTTAGGGGCCCCATGCACAGACGGGGGCTCCTGGGGTGCCCCTGCACCGTGTGCCCTGGGTTAGGGCACAAGGTAGCCACCAGGAGGGCCGGCCGCTACGGAACGCCCAGCACCAGAAGGTGTGTGGCCGCTCAGCTTATGGCCATGGGCTCAGAGAGAGCGTCCGTGCGCAGGCAGGTCAGGGAAGAACCGGGCGGGCACAGTCGTCGCAGAAGCGCCTCACGGCCTCCTGACGGTTTTCTCTCTCTTGCAGCGCTGTCTTCACCTGGACAAACTTGTTGGTGGTCGTGGTTGAGCTTGACGGGTCGGAGCAGGAAGCCTTGGACCTGGTCCCCTTGGTGACCAACGTGGTTCTGGAGGAGCACTACCTGGTGGTCGGGGTCGTGGTCGTGGTGGACATTGGGGTCATCCCCATCAACTCCCGGGGAGAGAAGCAGCGTATGCACCTGCGAGACGGGTTTTTGGCAGACCAGCTAGATCCCATCTATGTGGCCTACAACATGTAGTCTTGTCTCGGGCTCCCATAGACTCTTCTAGGAAAGGAAACGTTTTTCTCAGTGTCACTAGAGTTTGCAGACATGAGGGTGACATTCAGCAGAGTGGAGCCTTTGTTCGTGCGGCGGTGAGACTTTGCGTAGCAGTCCTGATCGTCATGGGGGTGAAATGTGAACTTGCCACCGAAGTTTGCTCAGAAGGACTTTGGATTACTGCCTTCAGTTTGTTGGAAAAAACCCACTTCAAAAACTTTCTTTTCTTTTTTTTTAATTATTGGATAATAAGTGCTTTCTTCGTAAATGTGGTATTTTGTTAAGCCAAAATAGCAATTAAAAAAAAAATATTCTGCCCTCCAGATGGGTTCTTTTAAACAATTTATGTAGTGTGACAAAGAATTGTTTTCTCTGTTTAATGTGTCATGAAATCTCAATGACATGGACCTTGTTACTAATTTAAGCCATTGCTAGATTTCATCCTTTTAGGAAAGTCTGTTGAGGTACGAGAAAACCTTCCAAATAGCACCTTCCAATTAGATCTTAGCAGCTTTCTTTGTCGGAAATGTGCTGCAGAAACAAAGGCTGACATACGGCCTTTGCAGTCAGCACAGAGTGAGAAGAAATTATAAATAAGGTGTATTTCGGCAACTATCTTGCAGATATCTTTGTACTAAACTAAAAAGATAAAATAAGTTAACTTCTTCATATGTAATTATGTATAAAACGTTTAATTTATTTTGATCTCTTTAGAAGTATAAAAGAGAAAAACATTCAAGAACATTAAAGTCTTGTAATGTTTGCTAATATAAAAAAGTGTTGTATTATCTTGCGTGGATAGTATCACAACAAATATATATATATGAAATATAAATTCACTAATGAGCAAAGGAGATTTTAAAGTTTAAAATGCAGAACCTGCCACTTGCATGGTGTCCCCCCCACTGTCCTGTAGGTAAAGCGAGACCCGCTCACGCCCACTTTGCTGGCACGAGCGGCCCCAGATTGCCGGTAGCCCGGTCTACATGTCTCTTCCAGAACCAGAGACCAGCCAGTGAGATTATTGCCATCTCAAAGATGGGGAAGGAATTTGAGGCTAAACGTGCACTCTTTTCCCTTTGCCGTGGGGACAGTGAGCGGGTCTGTGCCAGTGCGTGCTTGCGACACCGAGCGGGCATCGGGGGAGGCAGGTGGTGAGTAGCACTGTTCTCTTAGCTGCAAGAATTCCTTGTTGTTCGTCATTTTTGTTGATGTTACCCTTTTTGGTCCTTGGTATGGAAAGGAATGCTCTTCTGTGGTCGTTCGCACGGGGTTGTGTCAGTTCCCCTCAGATGGCCATCGTACGGAGTGGGCAGACCGTCCAGAACAGCTTTAAGGGAAAAGACTCACACAGGGACCGTCACCTCGGCCAGCTCTCTGGGGCCCCCCGCCCGGCGCGAGCAGAACCCGCAGGGAACCGTCCTGAGCTGCCCCGGGCCTCCTCACAGGGCCGCTGGCTGGAGCAAGAAGGCCTCCCGGCTCCCTTCATTTCACCACCTGTGGATGACACATTTCTGAGTTCTGTGTCTCGCTGCTGCTGCTGCTGCTGCTGCTGCTGCCGCCGCCACCTCACACGCCTTCCAGTTTCCACGTCTCATCAGTACACTCCTCGACCGAGTTGGCCCGTCTGCGTCCAGCCAAGAAGAGGTATCCACTGTCCAAGCGTGATTTATCTCATAACTGCCCCAATAGGACCCTGCAGTGGCTCTCGTTGCTAGAAATGCATGACCAAGATTGTTGCTGGGCAAACCTTAGAGTCTCTTTTCATTATATTGTAGGCAATGTCTTCATCTGCCTTTGCTGTGTGCACCAGCAGTAAGCCCTTTGCTAAAAGAGAGTTTTGTTTGACTTCTGAGATCCAAGGCTAAATTTTTTTTTAAAAATTAAGTGGCTTTTTTTTTAAAACATGTCTGCATGTGGGGTGCATCCTTCCATCTCCACAAACTATTTGATTTTTAAAATATTGTTTGACTTCATTGCTGTGTGTGAATCTTTCTCTACACATTTCAGATACTCATTCCTACAGTCTTCTGCTTCCTAAGACGGAAAAACACCACCACACACAGAAAAAAGACATTTTCTTACACACACCCACCTTGTTTAAAGGGAAGGAGGTTTAAGGTTTCCGGTAAGACACTGACCAGGAAACACAGCTACAGGATAACTTGTGAGGTCTAGCTGATGTTGGAAACAAACAAATCAGGTTGTCACTTCCAAGTATGACCTTCACCTTCACCATGTCAGCTTCACGGGCAAGGCGGGGCAGTTGAGAAAATGGTCAGTGACGTCCTGTCATCTCTCATGTTAAGAGTTGAGGTCCGGAGGGTTGGGGGCTGGGATCGAAGGTCGTTTGTGCAGGGAAAAGGAAAGGAAACCCGTTTCAGCAATAAAGAAGGATTGTTCTGTTTTAGAAATTGTGCTGTAGATAAATTGTTCATGAGAATGTAGCAACGTTTGTTTTGTGACCTTATGCTTTTGAAGTCAGACAAAACCATGTAATCAGCTTGCACAAAGAAGGGTACAATGAACATTGAAACACAGACCTAACCCAACAGGGCGGCTTCCTCATGGTGCTTGTTTATTATATATATTTAATCCTGCTTGACACTTTACCCAAGGGAAACTGCCCCTTTTATCAGTTGAATGTTAGCAGCGTTATTTCATAGAGTGTGGTGACTGGTTAGAGAAATTCGTGTACTCAACCAATCACGGTTTCAAACAAAATTTTTATGTGCAAAGGACGGCAACCTTCTCGTATGTTAAACCACCAGTAAGCTTTGTACATCTGTGATAACGCCTGTTTTATATTCAAATGAACAAATAAAAGCTTTTATTTTTGTTGCTCTGAAAATAGCAGTTTCTTAATTGGTCCCCCTGGAAAACTGTCTGGGACAGCTTCAATCCCAGGAAGGAAGTGTGACTCCTGCAGGGAAATGGGAAATGTATCTGACTCTGTTTACATAATTTGTTGCATTACTTATTAGTATAGATAATCATACTTTGAATAATGTTTAAATTTTGATGTGAGCATTTATTGCTTAAAAAATTCCTATGGCCAGAAATGTTTTGTGAAATGTTTTTTTTTTTAATTCTTTCAAATATATCTAAATATATTTGTTCACATTTGCTGCAAGTGTACAGATTCTTGGTAAATGTGGGGGACAAGGAGGAAGCATGAGCCCTCCGTGCCAGCACTGTGCCCGCCGTGTGACAGGGAACCTCGGCCTGTCCAGAAGGAGGCCTCGCTGGCTCTGCCAACCCAAACTGCCTTTGCTCCTTTGGCAACCTGAAAAACGTGCCTTTTGTCCAGGATCTGAGAATTCTTACAGGTGTGTCTCCTGGAAGGCGGTAGCAGGTGAATCAACCGTCAGCCTAATGGTTGTCAGAAAATAAAGAGCATGCACATGAAAATCAGTAGCACCCACGTCTGCACCCAGGTGAAGGAACACCTGCCGGGAGAGGCCGTGAGGAGGAGGGCAGTGCCAGGACCAACTGGCGCGTGGCTCCCAGGCGGGCCTGCTTCCCAGAGCGCATGCGCGCCTGTGGCCCCGCCCCCCCAGGACGTCTAGTTCCGCGGTGGCTGCACGAGGCCCCCAGGTGGTCTTGCTTCCCAGGGCGCATGCGCGCCTGCGGCACCCGGGACTTCAAGTTTCAAGCTGGCTGCTCGAGGCCCCCAGGCGGTCCTGCTTCCCAGGGCGCCTGCGCGCCTGCGGCCCCGCCCCCCCCAGGACGTCTAGTTCCCCACTGGCTGCTCGAGGCCCCCAGGCGGTCCTGCTTCCCAGGGCGCGTGCGCGCCTGCGGCCCCGCCCCCCCCAGGACGTCTAGTTCCCCACTGGCTGCTCGAGGCCCCCAGGCGGTCCTGCTTCCCAGGGCGCGTGCGCGCCTGCGGCCCCGCCCCCCCAGGACGTCTAGTTCGGCGCTCCCTGCAGGACGGCAGCCCCCCGCTCGCGCCCAGCACAGGCATGGTGGCCCTCGAGGGGTCCTGGGCGCTCCTGGGAGCTGCGTGCGGGACCAGGATGGGCGCCTGCTGCACACGTGGCGTCCAGGCGGCCGGTGAGTGCGGGTGGCGGGGACAGCGGGCTTCCGCCGCTGCCTTGGGGGTCCCGGGTGCCGTGAGGCCCGCTCTGGGCCTTCCAGGCCGCAGAGACCTGTGGGCGAGCGAGTAAGTGCTGCAGAGCGGCCGGCAGGCCTTCCTCCGCCGGGGCCATTCGTGCGTCGAGTCCGCGTCTAGCCGGGCCCGGAGGAGGCGCGAGGGTCGAAGGCCCGGGAAGCTGCGTGGAGGACGGGCTCCTCCTCGGCCGCCCGGTTCTCGGGAGCGCGAGCAAGCCGGCGCCCGGGCTCCCGGGGCTGGGAGAGGGCGCAGGTGCGGCTCCTGCAGAAGGGAGCTGACCACCGACGGAGCACAGTAGTGCCCGCCGCCGAGAGAGGGAAGAGACGTGCGAGGCCTGCTGCCTGTGCGCCCTTGGCCCCCGCAGCCAGACCGCGTCCAGATGTAGCCCTTGGCCCTCCCGCGGGCTGGCCGCGCCCCGGAGCAGCAGAGAGCGCGTTTCCTGCAGGTCCGTCCGTGCCTGGCAGACAGCAGGTGTTCCGTGAGCCCCGGCTGGACGAAGGACCTCGTCGCGTGGAAGCGGTATCAGGGTCACTGGGAGCAGAGGGCCCGAAGCCCGGGGGTGCTCCACAGACACACGGGGAGCTACCGGAAACAGGGGGAGCGGTGCTGACTTTCCTAACACAGAAGAGCCCAGTGAGCCCTGATAGCCACTCGGGCCTTGTAGCCACACTTACTAATTCTGATGACCACGTGTTGGGGCCCAAGGACCCCCGCCACTGGACAAAGGACCAGAAACGCCAGAAGGAGGATAAAGGAAGACAATGGGAAAGAGGGAAGGAATTAGAAAAAAACAAAAGGATTAGCGACAGGCTGGTTTACTCTGCAGACAAGGGCACGTTAGGAAGACCCTGGGAGCACAGTAGGAAAGGAAAGTGGGAGGAACCAGCCAGAGCCAGGAGAGACTGGGGAAGGAGCCCACTGTGTGTGGACCCCGGTGGTCCGAGGCTGTGCAGCCTCCCTGCTGTTGCATGTCGGGGACAGAACATGGTGGACGGGAAGTGTTCTCCGTTGTCAGTGCCTTCTGAAGGGACGGTCAGGGCCACAGGGGCAGATAGCCACCGAGAGCGTGAGCAGGGCTGCCTCCAGCACAGAGAAACCTCAGGGGGCCTTGTCCTGCTCTGTCCTTGCACAGGCATGTATCTTAGGGGACACTCATGCTGCGAGGTGACAGGACGCACTGAATAGGGCCACTTCTGGGCAGCAGCTCCCTGGGGTTTGGGGCAGAGCTTTGCTGGACTTCCCTGGCGGCGGGCAGTATTTCTGCCAAGGGCGGGGCATCTCCTGTCTCAGCCCCCGGGGTAATGGTGCCACACTGGTGCAGCTCAGGTAAGTGAGCAGGGCTCCAGCACTTTATCTTTGGACACGGAAACTTCCATTTTGTATGACTTTTTAGGACAAATGCTATTCTAATAGCATTTTGAACTCTTTAGAAGGATAAATGCTATTTTTAGCTTTTGGGTTTCAGAGATAGACAGCCACCGGCTTTGGCCCTGCGGTCATAGTTTGCTGATTCCTATTCTAGGATACAAAGTAGTAAGGAAGACTTTTGGATAATTAATTTTTAATTCTGATTTTTCCTTCAAGAGGAATTAGTTTCTGAGTCTGATTATTTGATCTTCAAAAAGTTTAATGTTCCAAATTCTGTATCATTCACTTACCAATAACTAACTGAGCACCAGCTGTTTGTGCTTGCTGGGGTAAAGCGAAGGAGCCCCATGACTGCGTTCGGGGCTAGCAGAGACCGAGGCGTGAGCTGGTCCCCAGTTGCACACTAGTGGGAGACTCGGATTTTGTCTTGCTTGCACACAGAGCAGTCACATAAGCTTTGCTGTCTCTGAAAAGAAGGGAATAAGACTAGATGACATCAAAGGTCTCATTTTCCCTACACACACCATTTTTGTAACTCATTTTCTAACTAAGATACGATCGTGAAGTTGAGGACTCATTTATCTCTGTTTCCCTAGTACTCCTTGTAACAAGCCCTCCTGTGGATGCAGGAGCTCCCCTGGGGAGCTGCTACTGCTCCAACAGAAAGTGACTTTTATTTCTCAGTGTAAACCCAGAGGGTCACTGAAGACATGCTTTGGGTGGTTTGGGCATTCTTTTGCTCATACAGTGGTTACACAAGGGTGACTGTGTCCGGTTGATGGCATCCTGTCACGTAAAGGAGACAAGCCCAGCATGTGGTTCACTGTCTCCCAGTCACCTCTCCTCTTAACTCAGGAGTAGGGTGTTGGGGGTCCAATACTGAACCGAATACTCCAGTGCTCTAAAACAGCCTGAAACTCCCCCAGATGTCAAGATGCTTCTTAAACAGCAAAGTTGAGAATTGGTCGTAGTGCCTCATTGATAATCTGTCAGCAGAGGCGACCCTACGTGCTGTTAGTTCCTAACTCTGTCACATGTTTAAGGGCATGTGGAGAAGCACTTGAGAAGAAGCTCTTAAGAGCCCCCATGTTCTTATGTAATGTGAACAGTTAAACCTCCAGTTGGTTTGTATAAAGGCCGCCATTTAGGTATTACTATGGAAAGTATTTTGTGTAAAAAGAGCATATAAGAGGATGACAGTGGGGGCTGATTTTCTTCAGAAAGCTACTTTCCCCCCATTGCCACCTCTTTGTTTTTTTCCAGTCTGCACTTTCAGACCTCTCTGAACTCAGTCCTCAGTGCAGCATGGCCGTGGACTTCAAGGACCCCTTGCTGTTCAGAGAATGAGTCAGTAAGTGCATGGCACCTAAGGATTCTGACCGTGTTCTAGAGCACTTGAGTGGGTATAGAGGTGGGGTTCCAGGAGTCCCAGAATTGCCAATGACAACAGTCTAGTTAGGGAAATAGAGCTACAGAGTGAGAAATGGACTGCACATTATGTGTGCGGGTAGGAAGACCTCCCCCCCGGAAGGATCCAGTCAGGCAAGAGGAAAGAAGAGAAAAAGATCACTGCTGTCTGCCGTCAGTATCCCACCATTTACCACATGGGCTGTTAGGAAAACCTAATTTTTTTTTCATTTTTGAAAAAGTGTAACTTTTAAAAATGTTTGATTTGTATAGTATAGTTGACCTCTGGTGTTCCGTTAGGTTCAGGTGCGCCGCGGAGTGATTGCACATGACAAGTGTGGTTACTCTGACCAGACACGATCATTTTAATATTATTGGCTATATTCCCTATGCTGTACTTTTCATTCCCCTGATTTCTTTGTTTTATAACTGGACGCTTGTACTTCTTCATCCCCTTCACCTGTTTCGCCCATCCCCCACCCCCTGTAAACCACAGGTTCTCTGTATGTATGACTCTGTTTCTGTTTGTTTTGTTTATCAGATTCCACATAGATATGAAATTTTACAGTATTTGTCTTTAACTTGTTTCACTTAGCAGAATACCCTGTAGGTCCATCCATGTTGTCACAAATGGCAAGCTCTCATTTTTTTATGGCTAAGGACTATTTGTGTGTGTGTGTGTGTGTGTGTGTGTGTGCGCGCGTGTGCGTGTGCGTGTGCGTGCATGCATGCATGTGTGTGAGCTTCTTTATCTTTTCCTCTGTTGGTGGGATGGAGAGGCTTCGGCTGCTTCGGCATGGGCCCAATACTATAGCAAACATAGGGTGCATAAACCCTTTTGTATTAGCAATATTGTTTTCTTTGTGTAAATAACCAGCAGTGCAAATACTAGATTGTGTGGGGTTTAATTTTTTTGAGGAACCTCTGTACTGTTTTCCACATTCCTGCCAACAGTGCAGGAGGGTTGCCTTTTCTCTAGATCTTCACCAGTGCTTATTCTTGTCTTTTTGGTACTGTCCATTCTGGCAGATATGAGGTGGTATCTCGTGATTTTGATTTGCATTTCCCTGATGACAAGTGATGCTAAAGAAGATGTGGTATGTGTATGTCTATATGTGGGGGTTCACAGTGCCTGGACAGATAGAACCCACTTGTCTATGCCTCCCTGCATGAGACTAATTGAAAAGCAAAGGAGGAGTACCTGGAATGCTGGGCTTCCTTGGAGGTGTCTTGGCTGAACATGACTGGATTTTTCCTGGGGCTCTAGGGCCTCATCCAGGCAGTAGGTGCTTAGATGCAGGCACCTGCAGCGGTGATGGGCTTCACAAACTCCTTGCCCTACATATGGTATATTAGTTAGACTCTCAGTAAAAGTGGAAACAGCTTGGTCCGAGGCCTTTGGCCACTGGAGTTTCTGGTCCCCAGGCCTCTCTCCTTCTAGTATGTCTGGAGTCAGCTTTTCATCCACTGCCTCAGGTTCTGCTCACCAAACCTGACATGTATATACAGTGGAATATTACTTAGTCATAAAAAAATAAGAAAAACTTGGCCATCTGCAACAACATGGATGGAATTAGTGTGTATTATGCTAAGTGAAATAAGTCAGAGAAAGACAAATACCATATGATCTCACTCATGAGGAATTTAAGAAAGGAAGCAGACAAACATATGGGAAGGGGAAAAAGAAACAAAAGAGACAGAAACAAACCATAAGAGACTCTTACCAATAGAGAACTGAGGGTTGATGGAGGGAAATGGGTGTGGGATGGGCTAGATGCGTGATGGATATTGGGAGGGCACTTGTGCTGAGCACTGGGTGTTTATGTAAGTGATGAATCACTGACTTCTCCAGAAACAAGTACTGCACTGTCTGTTCACTAAAATTAAAAAACAGTAAGTTCAACATTATACCTAAAGGAGCTAGGAAAAGAACAAAGCCTAAAGCCAACAGATGGAAAATAATGAAGATTAGAGCAGAAAGAAATGATACAGAAACTAAAGAAACAGTAGTATGATCAATGAAACTGGGAGCAGATTCCTTTAAAGCATTAATAAATTTGTTAAACCTCTAACTGGAGTTACCAAAAAGGAAAGAGAAAGGACCCAAATAAAATCATACATGAGGGGAGAAATAACCAATACCACAGAAATATAATTATAAGAAAATATTATTTTATAAAACCTCTATGCCAACAAATTGGACAATCTGGAAGAGATGGATAAATTCTTAGAAACATAAACTACCAAAACTGAGAGGAAGAAATAGAAGACTTGAACAGATGGACAACCAGCAAATTGAATCAATAATAAAATGTCTCTGAGCAAACAAAAGTCAGGGCCAGATGGCTTCATAAGTGAATTCTCCCAAACAATTGAAGAAGAGTTAATACCACTTAGCATAATATACTCTAGCTTTGTCCATGTTATGGCAAATGGCAAGGTTTCATTCTTTTTATAGGTAATATTCCATATTTAAACACAAATCCCATATCTTTATATGTCTGATCAGTTGATGGAAATTTGGACTTTTTCCATAATTTGGCAGTTGATAATGCTGCTTTAAACATCAGGGTACATGTATCGATTCAAATCAGTGTTTATGTATCCTTTGGGTAAATACCTAGTAGTGCAATTGCTGGCTCATAAACTGGTTCCTGAAACAGACTCTTTTTTTTTTTAAGTTTATTTTACTTTATTTTTTCAGTGTTTCAAGATTCGTTGTTTATACCCCACACCCAGTGCCCCATGCAATACGTGCCCTCAATACCCACCACCAGGCTCTCCCATCCCCCTCCCCTCCAAGACCCACAGTTTGTTTCTGAGTCCGAAGTCTCTCACGTTTCATTTCTCTCCCCAGATTACCCTACTTCCCATTTCCTTTCCTTCTCCCACTGTCCTCCATATTACTCCTTATACTACACAAATAAGTGAAACCATGTGATACTTGACTTTCTCTTCTTGGCTTATTTCACTCAGCATAATCTCCTCCAACCCAGTCCATGTTGCTACAAAAGTTGGGTATTCATCCTTTCCGATGGAGGCATAGTATTCCATTGTATATATGGACCGCATCTTCTTTATCATTTCATCTGTTGAAGGGCACCTTGGCTCTTTCCACAATTTGGTGATTGTGGCCATTGCTGTAATGAACATTGGGGTACATATGCCTCTTCTTTTCACTACATCTGTATCTTTGGGGTAAATACCAAAGATATTTGGTATTTAATTGCAGGGTCATACGGTAGCTCTACTTTTAATTTTTTAAAGAATCTCCACACTGTTTTCCAAAGTGGCTGCACCAACTTGCATTCCCACCAACAGTTTAAGGGGGTTCCCCTTTCTCTGCAGCCTCTCCAACACTTGTTGTTTCCTGACTTGTTAATTTGGCCAAACTGACTGGTGTAAGGTGGTGTCTTAATGTGGTTTTGATTTGAATTTCGCTGATAGCTAGTGATCAGTATTTTTCATGTATCTGTTAGCCATTTGTATGTCTTATATGGAGAAGTGCCTCTTCATGTCTCCCCATTTTTTAATGTGGTGATCTTTATTTTGGTTGTTGAGTTTAAGGAGTTCTTTATAGATCTTGGATATCAGCCCTTTGTCTGTAGTGTCATTTACAAATATCCTCTCCCATTCCGTGGGTTGCCTCTTTGTTTTGCTGACTCTTTCCTTTGCTGTGCAGAAGTTTTTATTTTTATAAAGTCCCAAGAATTACTTTTGTTTCCTTTGCCTTTGGAGATGAGTCTTGAAAGAAAGTTGTTGTGGTGGATGTCAAAGAGATTACTGCCTATGTTCTCCTCTAGGATTTTGATGGATTCCTGCCTCACATTGGTCTTTCATCCATTTCGAGTTTATCTTTGTGTGTGGTATAAGAGAATGGTCGAGTTTCATTCTTCTATATGTAGCTGTCTAATTTTCCCTGCACCATTTATTGAAGAGACCATCATTTTTTCCTGCTTTGTCAAAGATTATTTGACTGTAGAGTTGCGGGTCCATATCTGGACTCTTTACTCTGTTCCATTGGTCTATGTGTCTATTTTTGTGCCATTACCATGCTGTCTTGGTGATCACAGCTTTGTAATAAAGCTTGAAATCAGGTAACATGATGCCCCCAGCTTTGTTTTTCTTTTTCAACATTTCCTTAGCAATTCAGGGTCTTTTCTGGTTCCGTATACATTTTAGGAATGTTTGTTCCAGCAGTTTGAAAAATGTTGGTGGAATTTTGATCAGTATGGCACTGAAAGTATAGATTGCTCTGGGCAGTATAGATGTTTTAACAATGTTTATTCTTCTGATCCGTGAGCATGGAATGCTGTTCCATCTTTTTGTGTCTTCTTCAATCTCTTTCATGAGTGTTCTGTAGTTCCCTGAGTATAGATCCTTTACTTCTTTGGTTAGGATTATTTCAAGGTATCTTTACGATTTGGGGTGCTATAGTAAATGGAATCGATTCTCTAATTTCCCTTTCTATATTTTCATTGTTAGTGTATAAGAACACAACTGATTTCTGTGCATTGATTTTGTATCCTGTCACATTACTGAAATGTTGTATGAGTTTTAGTAGTTTGAGGGTGAAGTCTTTTGGGTTTTCTTTTTTTTTTAGATTTTATTTATTTGACAGAGAGAAACACAGCCAGAGAGGGAACACAAGCAGGGGGAGTGAGAGAGGGAGAAGCAGGCCTCCTAATGAGCAGGGAGCCTGATGTGGGACTCGATCCCAGGTCTCCGGGATCATAACCCGAGCCGAAGGCAGTCGCCCAACCAACTGAGCCACCCACGTGCCCCACTTTTGGGTTTTCTATATAAAGTATCATGTCATCTGTGAAGAGAGAGAGTTTGACTTCTTCTTTGCCAATGTGAATACTTCGGTTTTCTTGTCTGATTGCTATTGCTAGGATTTCTAACACTATGTTGAACAATAGCAGTGAGAGCAGGCATCCTTGTCTTGTTCTTTATCTCAATGGGAATGCTGTCAGCTTTTCTCCATTGAGAATGATATTCGCTATGGGTTTTTAAATAGATAGATTTCTTGAGGTTGAGGAATGTTCCCTCTATCCCTGTATTTTGAAGAGTTTTAATCAGGAACAGATGCTGTATTTTGTCAAATGCTTTTTCTGCATCAATTGAGAGGACCATGTGGTTCTTCTCTCTTCTCTTGTTGACTTTTTCTATCACATTGATTATTTGCAGATGTTGAACCACCCTTGCATCCCAGGGATAAAATCCACCTGGTCGTTGTGGATAATCTTTTTAATGTACTGTTGGAGCCTATTAGCTAGGTTCTTGTTAATCTTGGCATCCATATACATCAGGGATATTGGTCTGAAATTCTCTTTTTTGATGGGGTTTTTGCCTGGCTTGGGGATTAAAGTAATGCTGGATTCATAGAAAGAGTCTGGAAGTTTTCCTTCTGTTTCTATTTTTTGAAACAGCTTCAGGAGAATAGATTTTATTTCTTCTTTGAATATTTGGGAGAATTCCCCAGGGAATCCATCAGGCCCCAGACTCTTTTGGGGCAGGTTTTTGATCACTGCTTCAATCTCGTTACTGGTTATGGGTCTATTCAGATTGTTGATTTCTTCCTGTTTCAGTCTTGGAAGTTTATAGGTTTCCAGGAATGCATCCATATCTTCTGGGTTGTTTAATTTATTGGCGTATAACTGTTGATAGTAATTTCTGATGGTTGTTTCTATTTCTTTGGTGTTAGTCATGATCTTTCCCCTTTCATTCATAATTTTATTAATTTGGGTCTTCTCCTTTTTCTTTTGGATTACTTTGGCCAGTGGTTTATCGATCTTATTAATTCTTTCAAAGAATCAGCTTCTAATTTCGTTGATGTGTCCTACTGGATCTCTGGTTTCTAATTCATTGATCTCTGCTCTAATCATAATTATTTCCCATCTTGTGTGTGGGGCTGGTTTAATTTGCTGTTGATTTTCCAGTTTTTTAAGGTGTAACGAGAGTTGGTGTATTCAGGAATTTTCAGGGGTTTTTTTTGTTGTTGTTGTTGTTGTTTTTTTTTTTTTTTTTTTTTTTTTTTTTTTTTTTTTTTTTTTTTTTTTTTTTTTTTTTTTTTTTTTTTTTTTTTTTTTTTTTTTTTTTAGTGAGGCTTGGATTGCTATGTATTTCCTCCTTAGGACTGCCTTTGCCATATCCCATAGGTTTTGGATTGATGTATTTTCATTCTCATTGGTTTCCATGAAATGTTTAAGTTCTTCTTTGATTTCCTGGTTGATCCAAACATTCTTGAGCAGGATAGTCTTTAGCTTCACCAAGTGTTTGAATTCCTTCTGAACTTTTTCTTATGGTTGAGTTCCAATTTCAAGGCATTGCAGTCAGACGATATGCAGGGAATAATCTCAGTCTTTTGGTATCAGTTGAGCCCTGATTTGTAACCTAGTATGTGGTCTATTCTGGAGAAAGTTTCATGTGCACTCAAGAAGAATGACTATTCTGCTGTTTTAGGGTGGAATGTCCTGAATATATCTATGAGATCCATCTGGTCCAATGTGTCATTCAAAGCTCTTGTTTCTCTGTTGATTTTCTGTTTAGATGATGTCTATTGCTGAGAGTGGTGTCTTAAGATCTCCTACAATTAATGTACTCATATTGATATGACTCTTTATTTTGCTTAACAGTTGGCTTATGTAGTTGGCTGCTCCCATGTTGGGGGCATAAATATTTACAATTGTTAGATCTTCTTGGTGTGTAGACCCTTTGATACTGATGTAATGTCCTTCTGTGTCTCTGACTACAGTCTTTAGATTAAAATCCAATTTATCTGATATGAGAATCACTACCCCGGCTTTCTTTTGAGGTCCATTGGCATGAAAGATGGTCCTCCATCCCCTCACTTTCACTTTGGAAGTGTCTTTAGTTTCAAAATGTATCTCTTGTAGACAGCATATGGATGGGTCCTGTTGTTTTATTCAGTCTGCAACCCTGTGCCGTTTTATTGGAGCATTTAGGCTATACACATTGAGAGTGATTATTGATACCTATGTTTTTATTGACATCATGTTGCCTATGAAGTTCTTATTTCTATTACCTCTGTAAATTACCTCTGTAATTACCTTTGTAAATTTCTGTTCTGTGTCACTCTTGAGTTCGTTTTTCTTTTACAGAACCCCCCTTAATATTTCTTGTATTGCTGGCTTGGTGGTTGCATAATCTTTTAGACCTTGCAGGTCCTGAAAGCTCTTTATCTGTCCTTCCATTTTGAAAGTCAACCTTGCTGGGTACATTATCCTTGGCTGCATATTTTTGTCATGTAATTTCCTGAATATGTCTTGCCAGCCCTTTCTGGCTTGCCAGGTTTCTGTGCATAGGTCTGATGTTACTCTGATGGTCCTCCCTCTGTACGTAAGGGATCTCTTCCCCCTAGCTGCCTTTAAGACATATTTTTTGAATTTGTGATTCGTGAATTTCACATATGTGCCTGAAGCTTTTTCTAGTCTTGTTGATCTTTGGGGGTGTCCTCTCTGCCTCTTATTTCATTATTTCATTCCCCAGATTAGGGCAATTTTCATCCAGGATTTGTTCAACTGTATCTTCTAGTCTCCTCTCTCTCTGTACTCCCTCAGGGATTCCGATAATTCTCATACTGGAACGTTTCATGGTGTCATTTATTTCCCTAATCCTATAGTCATGGGATTTTAACTGTTTGTTCCAAGACTTCTCCTGCTCCTCCTCCTCAGTCAGTCTGTCTTCTAGATCACAAATGTGATCTTCTGCTTCACTTTACCCTAGTTGTTAGAGTATTTAGGTTAGATTGGATCTCAATGATGGTATTTTTAACCTCTGCCAGGTCGGCTCTCACTTCTTCCCTTAGAGATTCTATGTTGCTACTAATGGCCTTTTCCAACTTAGGCATTGCTTGAATAATTGGTACCTGAATTCCATTTCTGTCATATTGTTTATGTCCACATCCAGTATTTCTGTGACAGAGGTTGCATTCTCTGAATTTTTCTTCTGTTGGGTGTTCCTCCTCCGAGTTATTTTGGTCAGGATTGGTTGAGGGGATGTATGAATGAATATATCAACCATGATCCAGTCATGTTGCATGTGGAAAAGTTTGGGAGCAATCAGAAGTCACCACCAAAAAGGAAAGAAGAAAGAAAAAGAGAGAGAAAGAAAGAAAAAAACCTGGCCAAAATGGGCCCCAAAGATAGGATTTATATAGCACAAAAACAAAAATGAATGAACAAAAAGACTGTCAAAAGTAAAAGAGAGGGGGGAGAAAAGAAAAGCAAAACCCAGCCCAAACGACACCCATGGATAAGATTTAGATAGTACAAAGGCAAAAACAAATACACAGAAACATTGACAGAAGAATAAAATGGGAAGGTAGTTATAGACCCTTGATGTTGGCAGGGAAAGTATTGCAGTTCCTCCCGGTTGTATCTTGTTGTTTTTATTGGAGGACCCAACTTTCTAGAGATATAGGGAAATTAAAAGTGGTTTATATACATAGGAGTAGTACTGAATAGGAAATAAGGATTACCTTAAAGCTTATATCTATATGTATATTTAAAAGAAAGAAAGATGAGTTAAAAAGTTATTATGGAATGTTGTGTTAGAAATCAAGTTGTAATAATAAGTAGGTTTTTTTAAAGATTTTTTTTTTATTTGAGAGTGAGAGAGAACATGAGAGGGGAGAAGGTCAGAGGGAGAAGCAGACTCCCTGCGGTGCTAGGAGCCTGATGTGGGACTCAATCCTGGACTCTAGGATCATGACCTGAGCCGAAGGCAGTGGCTTAACCAGCTGAGCCACCCAGGCGCCCCAATAAGTAGGTTTACAAAATAAATAAGAACCATGAGAACAAATTTAAAATTTAAAAAGAATTTTTTAAAATATGGAAAGAAAATCTGCATCTATAAAATATACAGATTTTGGAGCAGTACCAGGAGCTTAATGTGTTGGTTTTCTCCCCAGAATGTTGGCGTTTTGCTGTTTTATGGAGACCCTTTGGTGGGTATCTTGTTCTTGTGGCTGGCCTTCTCGGGGAGGGGCTTGCCGCGCTGTTCTTCGGGCAGTGTCCCTTGGGCTGAGCCCCCTGCCCCCATCGGGGCTGGGCTGTACGCAAACCAGGTTTTCAGGCTTTTGTTCTTTTGTGGTTCTGCGACCTTCTGCGAGTCAGAGCAAAGCACGCTTCAGTCCGCTCCCCTCTGCACGGCCCTGAACACGGAGCCCCCTCTGCACTCTCCCTGCAGCCCGGCTCTCCCAGCGCGCACCCAGCCCCCCACAGTGGCCGCCGAGGCGCCCTCGTCCCTCCCCCCCCGCCGTAGAGACCGTGAGCCTGCCCCGTCGGGGCGCTGTCCAGGCCAGCTCGCGGGGACCCGCGGTCGCACACGTCAGCCGAGCGCGGAAGGGCGCGGGCGGTGCCGTCCACCACCTTCCTGGGGCCGCAGTTCGGTCCTGCAGGCGGCCTCACAGCCCCCCGCCCCCCGCCGCCTCTTGGGACCCTTTGTTTGGAGGGCCTGTAGGCAGACTGCAGGTCGGGGCGCTTGTGGACTGCGGTCACTCCCGCTGGCGGCCTCCCTCCTGCTGGTCCTCGCGGTCAGCCCGTGCCTCCCGCCGGAGCTCCTCTTCCCCGCGTGGAGTCTTACTTCTCAGGCTGATTTTACGGGTGTTCGCAGTGTCCCGGTAGATGCTTGGCTCACTCCGGGACCCGTTGAAACAGGGTCTCCTGCTTCTCTTCCATCTTGCCCCTTTATCCTGGTCTTGGTTTTCTTCTTATCCATTCAGTCACCTGTGTCTTTTCATTGGAGCATTTAGACCATTTAAATATAAATGATGCTCTGAATAGTTATTCCAGTCCCTTTGTCCAAAGACAGTGACTATGCGAAGGAGTAGTCACTGTGAAGTCATTCTCCCATCTGCTGCCTGTCCCTCATTCCTCGTAGCCCATGACAAATGACTGTTTATATTAGTATCTGATTTTTCTTCTCCATGTTTCCTTATGGGAGTAGATATTCTTGCTGTCCACTCTAACTCAGAAGGGTAATTGGGCCACATATTCTGCACTGTGTTCTCTTGAAAGTTTCCCTGAGAGATCGACTTTTTTAAAAATAATAATCTTTTTTCAGTGCTCCAAGTCTCATCGGTCATGCCCACAGCCAGTGCTCCATGCAGTTTGTGCCCCCGGCTGCCGCCATGGCTGAGTCTGGCGGTGGGTATCGAGAGGTCGACTTCTAAGTGCAGTGTTCCCTTCCCTGTGTGCACCATAGCTCCATTCTTGTCAGTGGACACCTAGCCCTATTTTAGAATCACATTTTGTGTAGACCATAATAAAAATTTTATATGTGAGCAAGCATATCTGAGGGATAGATTTCCAGAAGTGGGACTGATGTGCTGGAAGGCAAAGGCATCTATAACTTTGACAGGTTACCACACAACCCCACAGTGGTTTCAATTTATTTACTAACAGTGCTTCACCATCAAAAAATTTACTGCCTTTAGTTTGCATTTCTCTTATTATAACTAATATTGAGGATTCTAAAAATATTTTAATAGACCCTTTATATTTCTTTTCCTGTGAACTGTTTGTTCATGCCCCTTAAACTACTGGGTTGTTGAACTTGGCAGGAACTTTTGTGAAAGACTTAGGTGTAGGGAGGGAATATTATCAGATGCTCTGTCAAGCTCCCCTACCCAGATTCTCACTGACTTTTATTGTCTTTGAGCTACTTTACAATTTATAAATTGCAAAAACTGATAATACTAATTATTCTTGTCCCTAGAAAATTATGTCCCATGAATACAATTGAATATTTCCCTGTAAATAGAATCGTTCCACATCTAATTGTTAATTTATCTCAGGATTCCTTATTTTGTAAATATGTGGTATTTTTTTGGAATCCTCCTTTGAACCACTTATAACATATTCCTTGTTTTCTTATTAATGAGTTAAGTAAAATTGTTGATAAATGTTTGTTGTTTTTATTTCTAAGGGTGCCATAATTATATCTCTTTAACATTGTCTTTTTAAAAACGTTTTCCCCTGGGACACCTGGGTGGTCTAGTTAGTTAAGTAGCTGACTCTGGATTTTGGCTCAGGTCATGGATCTCAGAGTCCTGGGATCGAGCCCCATGTTGGGCTGCCCGCTCAGCAGGGAGTCTGCTTTGCTTGAGGATTCTGTCTCCCTCTGCCCCTCCCCCTGCTCATGTCCTCTTTCTCTTTAAAATATGTAAGTATTTTAAAAATAAAAAAAAAAACTTTTTCTTCTTGAATAAAAAAAAAAACCTTTTCTTCTTGACTGCTATGCACTGTCCATCAGGGAGGTCAGCCCTTTATCATGAGTTTAAATTGTTTTCACTTAGTGTCACTTTTATAAAATTTGTTTTTTGTCATGCCAAAAATTTTTATGTGATTGAATTTACCAGTCTTTTATGTCTTTTGGAGTTTGAGTCATGTTCAGGTACATAGCATTTTTAGTCCTCATTTTTTCTCCTACTTTAGTTTTTTTGTTTTCCATTTCTTAACTGAAACTTTCTGAAGTCAGCCTAGTCAAGGCCTGGAGTTAGTCATTCCGCTGTGTAGTTTGTTGCCCCTGAACAGATACTTTCCCTAGGCGTGTTGTCCTACTAAAACTATAGGACTAGGAAAAGTTTGCTTTGAATTCTAATTTTGCTTAAACTCATTTACTAAAAAACCAAAACTACACGAATTATCTCTCATAGTACACTTTATATCCTCTTGTCCTCATTATACAGTAAATTCTCAAGTCCCATAGTACTCTCATTCTCATAGTACCCTCTTGTCCTCATAGTACACTCTCGTCTGTACACTCTCATCCATGTGGTACACTCTTGTCTTCATAATACAGTAGTCTCAGGTCTCATAGTATGCTCTCATCCCCATAGTACGCTCTTGTCTTCATAGAACACTCTTGTGTAGGATGGATTTCTTTTTTTAGGATGGATTTTTTTAATACAAAAAAAAGTCTTTGGAATTTGGATGGGGATTATACTGGATCTGTAGATCACTTTGGGTAATATTGACATCTTAATAATACTGTCTTCTAGTCCATGAATATGGGAAGCATTTCCATTTATTTAAGTCTCCTTTATATTAGTGTCTTATAGTTTTCATTGTACATGTCTTTTACCTCCTTGGTTAAGCTAATTCCTAAATATTTTTCTTTTTGATTGTAAACAGTTGTTTTCAAAATTTCCTTTTCTTGTTCATTGTTCATGCATAGAAATGTAACTGATTTTAGTGTACTTTGTATTCTATTACTTTGCTGATTTCCTTTGAGTTCCATCAGGTTTTTTTTGGGGGGGTGGGGTCTTTAGGGTTTTCTATATACAAGATCATATCATCTATAAACAGAAATAATATTACATCTTCCCTTCAATTTAGTTGGCTTTTATTTCTTCTAGTTATTCTGGCTGTAAGTTTGAGTACTGTGTTGAACACAGGTAGTCATGGGAACATCTTTGTTGTGTTCCTGATTTAAGAGGAAGGTTTTAGTCTTTAACCATTGTTATAATGATTCACTGTGGGGGTTTTATATATGGTTTTCATTAGATTTGTTTTCTTTTAATCCTAATTTGTTGAATTTTTTTATCATGAAAGGGTGTTAAATTTTGTCAACTGCCTTTTCTGCATCCGTTGATATGATCATGTGGGGTTTTTTCTTTATTGTTACACTCTAGTGTATTACATTACTGGACACTTGTATGTTGAACCATCTTTGTATTACAGGAATAAATCCCACTTAGTCATGGTGTATAATACTTTTAGTATGCTGCTGTATTTAGTTTGCTTGTATTTTGTTCAGAATTTTTGCATCCAGGTTCATGAAGACTAGTGGTTGTAGTTTTCTTATAGTGTCTTTATCAGACTTTTGTAACCAAAAACTATAGAAGAAAACCATAGCCAATATAGCTCATGAACATAGATGTAAAACTCCATAAAAAGATATTAGGAAATCAAATCTAAAATAGTAAGAAAATAACTATAAACCCTAACCAAGGGGAATTTATGTTCACTGTGTACAGCTGCTTCACCATTCAAAAATCAATGAACATAATCAGTCATACCAACAGACTAAAAACTAACAATCACGTAATCCTATCCATAGATACATAAAGAACATTTGACAAGATCCAGCACCCCTTCATGATAAACATTCTCAGTAAACTGAAAACAGAGAGAAACTTCTTCAACTTGATCAAGAACATCTGCAAAAAGCCTGCAGCTAATATCATACTTCATGGTGAGAAATTCTCAAAAGATTTACTGCTAAGATCAGGCACAAAATAGGGATGTCCCCACTCACCACTCCTTTTCAACTGTGTACTGGAAGTTCTTGCTAATGCAATAAGTCAAGAAAAGGAAATGTACTTAACAGATTGGAAAGGAAGACATAAAACTGCTTTGTTTATAGAAAACATGATTGTCTATGTAGAAAATCCAAAAGAATTGACAAACGTGCTGTAACTAATAAGCAGTTATAGTGTGGTTGCAGGAGATGAGGTTAATATACAAAATCCATTGCTTTAATATAGGAGAAATGAACAAATAGGATTTGAAATTAAAAACACAGTGCCCTTTACTTTAGCATCCTGTAATGAAATACTTTGGTATAAATCTAAACTGTGTATGAGATCTGTATGAGGAAAACTACAAAAGTCTAGTGCCCCTGTTTTTGTATTTCTTTGTGTTCCTCATTTTCTTTTATAAGTGTTCTATAGTTTTCAGACTACAGACCCTCTAGCTCTTTGGTTAAGTTTATTCTTAGATACCTTACGGTTATTGGTGCAATTGGAAATGGGATTGATTTCTTGATTTTTCTTTCTTCTGTCTCATTGTTAGTGTATAGAAACACAACTGACTTCTGTGCATTAATTTTATATTCTTCAACTTTGCTGAACTTGTGTATCAGTTCTACTGATTTTGGGGTAGAGTCTTTGGGGTTTTCTATATAGAATATCACATCATCTGTGAAGAGTGAAAGTTTGATTTGGATGCATTTAATTTCTTTTTGTTGTCTGATTACTGAGGCTAGGGCTTCCTCTACTATGTTGAATAACAGCCGTGATAGTGGACAGCCCTTCTGTGTTCCTGACCTCAGGGGAAAAGCCCCCCAGTTTTTTCCCACTGAGGATGATATTCACTGTGAAGTTTTTCATAGGTGGCTTTTATGATATTGAGGTATATTTCTTCTATCCCTACACTGTGGAATGTTTTTATCAAGAGAGAATGCTGGATTTTGTCAAATGCTTTTTTGGGATTAGTTGAGAGGATCATATGGTTCTTCTCCTTTCTTTTATTAATGAAATGTTTAATTTTACGATGCTGAGTTCTATGGGTTGTTTGTTTTAATCCTTATGCAGTATATGTTTTGCTATATTTTCTGCCAGTCCCTAGGTTGCCTTTTCATTTTTTATCAGCTTTTCTTTTTGTTTTTGACTTTAAATTTATTTTATTTTTTCAGTGTTTCAAGATTCATTGCCCATGCCCCAAACCCAGTGATCCATGCAATAGGTGCCTTCAGTACCCACCACCAGGCTTTCCCATCCCCCACCCCTCCCTCCAAGTCACTCAGTTTGTTTCTGTGTCCAAAGTCTCTCATGTTTTATTTCTCTCCCTGAATTACCCTACTTCCCATTTACTTTCCTTCTCCTACTGTCCTCTACATTACCCCTTATGCACCACAAGTAAGTGAAACCATGTGATACTTGACTTTTTATACTTGCCTTATTTCACTCAGCATAATCTCTTCCAATCCAGTCCATGTTGCTACAAAAGTTGGATATTGGAAAGAAGATGGCGGAAGGCCAGGTGACCACATTTCAGGGAGTTCCCTGAAGTGAACTCAATTCCAGCAAAAAAAAAAAAAAAAAAAACACTACAGGACCACTGTGATCACCCATGAAATCAGCCTGAAATATGATATTTCGCGCTTCTGGATCACCACGGGAGACAAGGACCATCGCCAAAAAGGTAGAAACAAGTGAGAGCGACTGGAGGCTTACCCCCAGAGACAAGGGGTGTGGGGGAGGAAGCCCGCAGAGCTGAACCATT
>PITA01023671.1:0-27684 GCA_004023965.1 Spilogale gracilis
CTCTTTGACATCGGCCACAGCAACTTCTTTCAAGACACGTCTCCAAAGGCAAAGGAGACAAAAGCGAAAATGAACTTCTGGGACTTCATCAAAATAAAAAGCTTCTGTGCAGCAAAGGAAACAGTCAACAAAACAAAGAGGCAACCCACAGAATGGGAGAAGATATTTGCAAATGACACTACAGACAAAGGGCTGGTATCCAAGATCTATAAAGAACTACTCAAACTCAACACCCAAAAAGAAGATGAACACATCAAAAAATGGGCTAAGAGACATGAAGAGGCACTTCTCCACAGAAGATATACAAACAGGTAACAGACACATGAAAAAATGTTCAGCATCACTAGGTATCAGGGAAATTCAAATCAAAACCACAGTGAGATATCACCTTACACCAGTCAGAATGGCCAAAATTAACAAGACAGGAAACAACACATGTTTCAGAGGCTGCAGAGAAATGAAAACCCTCTTACACTGTTGGTGGGAATGTAAACTGGTGCAGCCGCTTTGGAAAACAGTGTGGAGATTCCTTAAAAAATTGAAAATAGAGCTACCCTATGACCCTGCAATTGCACTACTGGGCATTTACCCCAAAGATACAGACGTAGTGAAAAGAAGGGCCATATGTACACCAATGTTCATTGCAGCAATGGCCACAATCGCCAAACTGTGGAAAGAGCCAAGGTGCCCATCAACAGATGAATGGATAATGAAGACGTGGTACATATATACAATGGAATACTATGCCTTCATCAGAAAGGATGAATATCCAACTTTTGTAGCAACATGGACTAGACTGGAAGAGATTATGCTGAGTGAAATAAGCCAAGAACAGAAAGTCAAGTATCGCATATTTTCACTTACTTGCGGTGCATGAGGGGTAACCTGGAGGACAGTGGGAGAAGGAAAGTAAATGAGAACTAGGGTAATCCAGGGAGAGAAACAAAACAACAGAGACTTTGGACACAGAAAGAAACTGAGGGACTTGGAGGGAAGGCGGTAGCGGGATGGGAGAGCCTGGTGGTGGGTACTGGGGACACCTAAAGCGTGGAGCACTGGGTGTGGGGAATGGGGAATGAATCTTGGAACACGAGAAAAAAAATTAAGTAACAATAAAAAAATTAGAAAAAAAGAAAAAAGAAAAAATTTTTAAAAGATTTTATTTATTTGACCGAGAAAAACAGCCAGAGAGGGACACAAGCAAGGGGAGTGAGAAAGAGAGAAGCAGGCCTCCCGCAAAGCAGGGGGAGGATGTGGAACTTGATCCAGTGAGTCCAGGATCATAACCTGAGCTGAAGACAGAGCTTAACCACTGCACCACCCAGGCACTTTCTCTTTCTAATGTCTTTCCCCTTTCTTTTTTGTTTAGGGAACATGAAGATTTACCTATAGATATCGTATAATACTATTTGGAACTTAAGACCTAATGAAACATTTTCAATCTATGAAAAGTGCCAACAGTGTCAAGCCTAAAGCTCTAAAGAAATCCTGTCAGTCCTTCAGGCCTATTTATTGGTCGCTGAGATGAGTCTTGGTCTTGTTTGGAGTACCTAACTGGCACGTTACATACTGGTACAAGTTATACCAAATTGCATTTGATTGGAGAGAGATATTGGATCTGCAAATTAAAATTCCAGGGGAAAAAGTGCTGTGTTGCCTTCTCGTAAGGAATAAGGGCCTTTTTGCTCCCCACAGTTACTTCAAATTTTTAACATTGTTGGCAAAATTTAATTGTAGACATTTAAAAAATACATTTTTTATGATAATACTAACATGTAAAAGTCAGTTTTCCAAAAACACTTGTGAAGGAATTTGTAAACTTTTTAAAAGATATTATTTATTTGACAGAGAGAAACACAGCTAGACAAGGAATATAAGCAGGGGGAGTGAGAGAGAGAGAACCAGGCTTCCTGCTGAGCAGAGAGCCCCATTCAGGGCTCAATCCCAAGACTCTGGGATCATTACCTGCGCCAAAGGCAGATGCTTAACAACTGAGCCTCTCAGGTGCCCCAGGAATTTGTAATTTAATAAATAGTTCAGTGCTGCAATACTCTTTCAAACTTAGTTATCTCCCTGTAATTAAAAGTGATCCTTTACATTCTACTGGAGATGTAATATTACTAACACTTTAACTGTACCCTTGTTACCTAGTTCTCAAGTGAAGGGAGGGCTCATACTTGCTTGATATGTTTACTCCGCTCCTAGTAATGTGAATAAGTATTCCCTAAGGATAAGGAAAAATATTATAGGTTGGGCATATGAAACACTAACTCAATAAGTTTAATCTGCAAAGAGATGTGAAATTCTTCCTGATACTACAAGAATAGCAATTATAAGAGGCCTTGGTAAACTAAATATAGAGGGAAAGAACTGAAGATTGGAGGAAACATTATCTCCATCACATCTTAGCAATAAATATTACCATGATTTTGGTAATGTGTCTTGAAAAGTTGTGATACTATTAATGTTCTGCAATGTTGTCACAATACTAAAGCATAATAAAACATGCTGCCAATTAAATTTAAAACTGATAAATACAAAGGTGATAGTTGAGTCATGCGGAGGAGCACTTGTAGAATGGGAAACAACTTTGAACTCACTTCTTCCCTCATTGATCTCAGGTTTTTAAAATAAAGATTGTAGAGTATATTTGGAACTAATTTTTTTAAAACTCTAGAATAATTTTTGGGCACCTGCATGGCTCAGTCAGTTAAACATCTGCCTTTGTCTCAGGTCGTGATCCCAGGGTCCTAGGATGGAGCTCTGCTTCAGGTACCTTGCTCATCAGGGTGTCTGCTTCTACCTCTCCTTATTCCTCTGCCCTATCCCCTGCTTTGTGCTCTCTCTCTCTCTCTCTCTCTCTCTCTCTCTCTCTCTCTCAAATAAATGAATAAATAATGAAATCTTTAAAAGTCTAAAGTAATTGGATTTCCAAAATCATCTTTAGAAAGATGAATCTAGCTGGATGGATAAAATCTCTGCACAATTCTCTCTACTCACATAGTGAAGGATTGAATGGTCAACCTTTCCACAACCTTTCCATGGCCCTGAATGCAGGATAATGTCATCATCCCAGGAAAGGCTGAGATAGAACATATTCACTACAGAGCCTTGCTTAACCATGGAGCAGCCATAGTTGTGAATATACCCAGCATCTCAAGACATCATGAGATAGGTGTTTTTTTCTTTTTTGGTCATTCATGCATCATCTACCTTTTTCTCCTATCTCTGTATAAACTCCTTTTTTCCCAAAGAAAGATAAATAGGAGTTAATTATACAATATAGGCATTTATATAACCTAGATCAAAAAATAAATTATATGAACTGGCAAAGTTAATTCTCTTTACACTACAATCTCTCCCCCCCACCAAATACACAAATTACCTTAATTTTCAGCTCTTTCCAAAACTTCCTCAATCCTCATAGTAAACTAATGCTTAAATATTTAAGAAAGTTACTCCACCACCTCTTGCAATATATCTGAAATGGAAAAATGATTGCATAATTAAATTTTTTAGAAAATCATAGTGAAGACTCAATTTGCAGCTAGATTTATCTAGGGTCTCCTTTCAGAATTTAGGCTATGTATTATCTAGAAATTAAACATGTATGGAGATAGGATAGAAGTGAGTTGGCTATGGATCTATTACATGTAAGTCTTGGGGGAAAATTTCAAATCAAAAGATGAAAGAATCAAAGCACACAAAGACAGCACAAAGGGGAGGTACAATTCTAAATAGAGCCCCAAGATTTTCTCAGCATGGTCCCCTGCCTCAATTCCTTGTGGACCCATGGCTAAGCTTTCACATATGGAGAGTGCAATAAAAAAATAAAAGAGCTGCTTCTATAAGTCCTTAAGAGTGCCAAATAGCATTTCTCTGTACCCTACTTAATAGGATATCATACCAATGAAAGTAGAGGTTACTTTCTCCAGTAGGGTTAACTGCCAAACCACAGGATGGACAAAATATTGGTGCTTTTGGTGAGTTTCAGTGTGTATGGGTGCCTGAGGAGGTATTGGGATAACTTATGTGTCTCAGGTCTATGTATAAAGTACCTAGCAAAATTTTTTACACAAAATACATGCTCAGAAAATGGTTGTTTAATAACATGGTTATTACCAGTAACATCACTATCCATGAATGTTATGGGCCAAATTCACGTCAGAATGTGATTGTATTTGGAGATAGGGTCTTTAAAGAAGTAATTAACTTAAAATGAGGTCATTAGGCTGGATCCTAATTCAGTATGACTGGTAGCCTTATAAAAAGAAGAAATTTGGTTACAGACATATGCAAAGGGAAGATATGTAAAGACACAGGGAGAAGACCTATAAGCCAAGGAGAAAAGCCAGGAATAAATCTTTCCTTCATGACCCTCAGAAGGAGTCAGCGCCATTGATGCTTTGATCTCAGACTTTGAAGGCCCCAGAATTATGAGAAAATAATTTCCTGTTGTTTAAGCCACCCACTCTGTGGTATTTTGTTATAGACATTGTTAATTCCCTGGGCATTGGCAGCAAAAGGAGTTAACAAGATAGTGGAAAAAAGGAAAATGGTGATAGCTTGATATGACCAGTTCCTAAGTATTCATTCATTTATACTATATTCATTCAATAAATATTGGTTGGACATTACTATGTTTCAGACATTATTGTAAATGTGAGAAATTTAAAGCCCAAGAAAACATTGTCTCTACTGATGAGGAATTAATAGTCTTGAGTATGTGTGGTCATTTGGAAGTGGGAGAATAGGAAAGGTGAAAGGAGATGATGAGATGAGAGAAATGAGATGATGGAAAGGGCATAGGGCAGCAAATAAGCAAATCAATGATTATAATTCCATAATAATCACTATGATAATTAAGGCAATGCTAAGCATAAGGTTTTATGTATGTATAGAGGCAGGTCATCCAATCAGAGGTTCAGGAAAAGCTTTCCAAAGGAGATGTCTCTTGAATAGGAAATGATCTGTGGATAGGAGTTAGTTAGACAAAAATATAGAGGAAGAGCATTCATAATTAAGATATACCACCCCTACACATTCTTCTCAAACTCCCTGAATTACATAGGGAGGTCCTGTAATAGTTATAAGAGAAATATCAGAAAAAATTAGTTTTATTGCTTTTCCGATGGTATGACTTTTATCTTCAGGCTGGAATGGCTTAGGAAATTCAGGGATTTTACACACGTGCAGCAAAATTCAGTTTTTTATTCAAATTAAAAATTGGAAAGCTCCACACACCTTTGTGGATGCTGAGAAGGCCCAGTTCATGAAGTATAATCCTTGCTTTATAATCACTATATTGATCCCTGAGAAAAAGAGACTAAAAATAAATTCCAATAATATTCTAGTGATGTAAAATTATTTTTTATGGTTCTTTTGTCAATCTCTATGTAAGAGTTCTTTTATCCTTCTCTTGATTTCAGTATCTGATTTGTATCTAATTTGGCCACTATTCATAATAGTCTTAGTGATGAGATCTGAAATCATACTGAATAATACATGCATCAACATCTTCTAATATCTTATTTTGTGTACAAGTAACACTCCTATGTACTAAAGAATCAACTAGTATCTCTACATATCAGTTTTCTGTCTATAAGACGGTTGATTTTTTTTCCGAAGAAAAATGGCAAAATATATTTCAGCACAAGATAGCTGTTCTAGCTTTATATTATATCCAAAGAATAAATAATGTAGGCCTAGGAGCTGAAAAAAATAACAGCATCTTTGAATAGTTCAGAGGTGAAAGAACACAACTTTCATTTCATTTACTTTTTAAAATTCCATTATTGCTAACATACAATGTTACATTAGTTTCAGGTATACAATTTAGTGATTCAACAATTCTATGCATTACTCAGTGCTCATCAAGATAAATGTACTCTTTAATACCCCACACCTATTTCAACTCCCCCACCCCCAGAACCACCTGTTTTTTTCTGTATAGTTAAAAGTCTGGGTTTTTTAATTTTTCTTTTTTCTTTGTTCATTTTATTTTTTAAATTACACATAGAAGTGAAATAATTTTGTATTTGTTTTTCTTTTTTTAATTTTTTTATTTGAATCAGAGAGAGAGACAGCACACAATCAGAGAGGAAGGTCAGAGAGGGAGAAGGAGGAGATAGCCTGATGTGGGGCTTGATAACAGGACCCTGAGATCATGAACTGACCCAAAGGCAGAAGCTTAACCAACTGAGCATGAGTTCATGGTTGAGCCATAAACTCAACCCATGTATTTGTCTTTCTCTGTCTCACTGATTTCACTTAGCATAATGCTCTTGAGGCCCATCCAAGCTGACACAAATTGCACTATCTCATTCTTTTTATGGCTAAGTAATATGCTATTTTATCTGTCTATCTATCTATCATCTATCTATCTATAGCTATCCATCCATCTATCTAAGTATCATCTATCTATATCACATCTTCTTTATCTATCCATCTACTGATGGGCATTTGGGCTACTTCCATATCTGATTATTGTAAATGCTGCTGTTAGAAACATTGGAGTGCATGTATCCCTTTGAATTAATGTTTTTGTATTCTTTGGGTAACTACCCAGTAGAACAATTGCTGTATCATATGGTAATTCTACTTTTAATGTTTTGATGAACCTCCATACTGTTTTCCATAGTGGCTGCACCAGACTGCATTCCTACCAACAATGCAGGATGGTTCCTTTCTCTCTACATCCTTGCCAACACTTGTTGTTTCTTCTATTGTTGATTTTAATAACTCTGACAGATATGAGAAACCACTGTGGTTTTGGTTTGGATTTCCCTGATGATGAGTGATGTTGAGCATCTTTTCATGTTAGACACATGGCCATCTCTGTCTTCTTTGGAGATATGTCTGCTCATGCCTTGACCATTTTTTTAAATTGGATTATCTGGGATTTTTTGTGTGTGTGTTGAGATGTATAAGTTCTTTATATATTTTCTATAATAACTCTTTACTGGATATGTCCTTTGCAAATATCTTCTCCCATTCTATAGGTTGTCTTTTAGTTTTTCTTTCTTTTATTGTTTGCTTTGCAGAAGCTATTTATTTTTATTTTTAAGAATTTATTTATTTATTTATTTATTTATTTATTTATTTATTTATTTATGAAAGAGAGAGAATGGGAGCAGGGGGAGGAGCAGAGAGAGAAGGAAAGCAGACTCCATGCTGTGTGGAGCTGAGTGTGGGGATCAACCTCATCACCCTGAAATCATGACTCGAGCTGAAATCAAGAGTTGGACACTCAACTGACTGAGCCACCCAGGCATCCCAGGGGCTTTTAATTTTGATGCAATCCCAATATTTTATTTTTGCTTTTGTTTCTCTTGCCTAGGGAGACATATCTAGAAAAATGCTGCTACAGCCCATGTCAGAGAAATTATAGCCTGTCCTCTCTCCTAGGATTTTTGTGGATTTTCATCTCACATTTAAGTCTTAAAGAAGACAAATTTTAAAAAGGAAAGCATGACAGTAAAGAATTCAGGTGACAGGTGCTTCTTGCTGTTTCAGTCTGTAGAGTATGTAACTCTTTTTTTTATTATTGTTAAAGATTTTATTTATTTATTTATTTTAGAGAGTGAGAGAGAGTATGAGCAGGGGGGAAGGGCAGAGGAAGAGAGAGGGACAGGCAGGCTCCCTGTTGAACATAAAGCCTAAGGTAGGGCTCTAACCCAGGGCCCCAAGATCATAACCTGAGCGGAAATTAGACACTTAACCAACTAAGCCACCCAGACTCCCCAGCACGTGACTTTTGATGTTGGGGTTGTGAGTTCAAGCCCCACGTTGGGTGTAGATATTATTTAAAATAAAATATTTTTTAAAAAGGAATTAAGGCGACATGTGAAATAAGCTAACATTCTATTCCAAGCTAAGTTATCAATTTTAATTCATCCAATTTATTTTATGAATAGAAAAAAATCATTTTTCTTTTTCTTTTTTATTTTGTTTTATTTTTTCAGTGTTCCAAGATTCATTGTTCATGCCCCACACCCAGTGCTCCATGCAGTACTTGCCCTCAGTACCCACTACCAGGCTCTCCCATCCCCCCATCCCCTCCAAGACCCTCAGTTTGTTTCTGAGTCCAAAGTCTCTCATGTTTCATTTCCCTCTTTTCCTCATAGAAATGTGACAATTTAAAAATAGATCTTCTTGTCCATCTCCTAATAAACTGCTTCAGAATGAAAAACTGAACAGTCATTCTTTCAGTGTCAAAGTTTTCATTGGATGCTTGGCTTCTCTGGAAGACTGAGAATGCTGTAGGCATGGCATGGTTATCCTTGGAACTGCTGGTGTTAGGCTTATGGTGTATTCAGTTTTGGTTTTATTTTAATTTTATTTATTTTTTAAAGATTTTATTTATTTATTTGAGAGAGAGAGAGAGTGAGTGAGAGAGAACATGAGAGGGAGAAGATCAGAGGGAGAAGCAGATTCCCCATGGAGCTGGGATCCTGATGTGGGACTTGATCCCAGGACTCCAGGATCATCACCTGAGCTGAAGGCAGTGGCTTAAACAACTGAGCCACCCAGGTACCCCTATTTTTATTTTCTAAAAGATTTTATTTATTTATTTGACAGAAACACAGCTAGAGAGGGAACACAAGCAGGGGGAATGAGAGAGGGAGAAGCAGGCTTCGGGCCAGGCAGGGAGCCCCATGCAGGGCTCGATCCAAGGACTCTGGGGTTATGACCTGAGCCAAACACAGATGCTTAATGACTGAGCCATCCAGGCACCCCTCAGTTTTGGTTTTAAATATAGTCTGGCAAGATTTTTTTCCTTACCTTACCAGGTCCTAACCTACCATAATAATTTGCCCTTTTATTTGGATAGACACCATTCATTATGAAAGAATAGAGTATGAAAACAGCTGAACTCTTGAAAATCAGTCTATTTCAGACAAAAGGCTGGCAACTTGCAACTTTTCCAAAACTCTGTCAAAGACCTAGAAACAAAACAAATGCTGGCTTTAATCTGATTAGACTTAGTATCTGAAACAGAAAATAATGCAAATAAGAGCTATAATAAAATGCTAAATTATGTGAGAGAAAAATAAAAAAGGATAACTTATGAAAATGTCCCTAACTCAGGCGATATAAGGATAGACTTTGGAATATCTGAAGAAATGCAAACAAAATTCAAATCATAGGACATAAAATGATTATTGAGGGAAAATGTTATGTACTTTTAAAGAGTTAACTTTAAAGGGCTCTCTTCCAAACCATGAAATAAAAAAAATCTTGCTTTCATAGTTAAATTGGAAATATTGGGAGAGAGTTCAGAATGGTAAGCTTTGTCTTGCTGTTGTTATGGAAAGCAGACACATAAATGCCTGGCATGAAAGAAAAACTTGTTTCAGTCAAATACATTCTGTTCAGGAAGAGTGCATCTGTGTGAAAATATGACCCTTATAATACTGCCAAGTTTAGCAAAATCTAAGGTAACCTGTCAAGGAAGTGCTAAAAGCAGCTTTAACTTACACACCCAGTTTTTAAATGCATTCAAAAACAATCTCAAGGAGAACACTTATAAGACACTCTTTTGGCAATTCCCTGCTCTTTCTGACTCCCTTTGTCTCAATTAGGACATTAGATAAATATATTTTTTCCTGAAAGAACTGGAAACATAATGTCCAACTTGAAACTTATGTTTTCAACATTCTGGTTTGCATGTCCTGGGGTTCTAAAGTTTAATACGTATTTATATCCCTTGTGAGTTTAAAATAATTTTCTTCTTCAACAAATTGAGTTTGTAAGAACTCATTTCATATGATGTCTTTATGGCCTTTTGTTTATATTTTTATCTTTCAGAAGTCCTAGTGAAGGGGCGTCTGGGTGGCTCAGTTGGTTAAGCAACTGCCTTTGGCTCAGGTCCGGGATCGAGCCCCACATCGGGCTCCCCGCTTGGTGGGAGGCCTGCTTCTCCCTCTCTCCCTCCCCCTGCTTGTGTTCCCTCTCTAGCTGTGTTTCTCTCAGTCAAATAAATAAATAAAATCTTAAAAAAAAAGAAGTCCTAGTGAAGATATGGCATACGGAAGACATCAGTGCTTTAGTTTTATGAACCACCTTAAATTCTTTTAATTTTGTGATGAAATGCATGGAAAAATTTTAACGAGTTTAACTAGTTTCAAAACTTGAGGGATAACAAGAATTATTTTTCATCCTGGGTAATTTTATTTTTCAGAATTATAGGAAAGTTAAATATATTTTTTAAATTTCCCTAATTTTCTCATTTCTTAGAAAGCAGACAATGTAAACTTCAAATTGGAGCTCAGATATGAGTGATAGAGAGTTGTCAGTACACCAAAACTAATTGCATATGGTTTGGGTAAATGTTAGTTGATTACTAAGGGTAGATTCAGTACTTGTGATCAGAGTTTTGGTGTACTTAGAGCAATGGGTTGGAGAATATATATAGCAGCAGTCACAAACTCATGTGTTTACAGGGGTTTGGCAGGTAACAAAAATGAAGGATATCTCTAGTATAAGAATAAATTATACTGAAACAGGAAGCAATTGTGTTCTTCCATTTTACTACTTTTTTTTATATTGTTACTTAATTTTTTTTCCAGTGTTCCAAGATTCATTCCCTATTCCCCACACCCAGTGCTCCATGCTTTAGGTGTCCCCAGTACCCACTACCAGGCTCTCCCATCCCCCACCCCCTCCCTCCAAGTCCCTCAGTTTGTTTCTGTGTCCAAAGTCTCTGTTGTTTTGTTTCTCTCCCTGGATTACCCTAGTTCTCATTTACTTTCCTTCTCCCACTGTCCTCCAGGTTACCCCTCATGCACCGCAAGTAAGTGAAAATATGCGATACTTGATACTTAACTTTCTGTTCTTGGCTTATTTCACTCAGCATAATCTCTTCCAGTCCAGTCCATGTTGCTACAAAAGTTGGATATTCATCCTTTCTGATGGAGGCATAGTATTCCATTGTATATATGTACCACGTCTTCATTATCCATTCATCTGTTGATGGGCACCTTGGCTCTTTCCACAGTTTGGCGATTGTGGCCATTGCTGCAATGAACATTGGTGTACATATGGCCCTTCTTTTCACTACGTCTGTATCTTTGGGGTAAATGCCCAGTAGTGCAATTGCAGGGTCATAGGATAGCTCTATTTTCAATTTCTTAAGGAATCTCCACACTGTTTTCCAAAGCGGCTGCACCAGTTTACATTCCCACCAACAGTGTAAGAGGGTTCCCCTTTCTCCACAGCCTCTGCAACACTTGTTGTTTCCTGTCTTGTTAATTTTGGCCATTCTGACTGGTGTAAGGTGGTATCTCAGTGTGGTTTTGATTTGAATTTCCCTGATAGCTAGTGACGCTGAACATTTTTTCATGTGTCTGTTAGCTGTTTGTATATCTTCTATGGAGAAGTGCCTCTTCATGTCTCTTAGCCCATTTTTTGATGTGTTCATCTTCTTTTTGGGTGTTGAGTTTGAGTAGTTCTTTATAGATCTTGGATACCAGCCCTTTGTCTGTAGTGTCATTTGCAAATATCTTCTCCCATTCTGTGAGTTGCCTCTTTGTTTTGTTGACTGTTTCCTTTGCTGCACAGAAGCTTTTTATTTTGATGAAGTCCCAGAAGTTCATTTTCGCTTTTGTCTCCTTTGCCTTTGGAGACGTGTCTTGAAAGAAGTTGCTGTGGCCGATGTCAAAGAGGTTACTGCCTATGTTTTCTTCCAGGATTTTGATGGATTCCTGCCTCAGGTTGAGGTCTTTCATCCATTTCGAGTTTGCCTTTGTGTGTGGTGTAAGAGAATGGTCTAGTTTCATTCTTCTATATGTAGCTGTCCAATTTTCACAGCACCATTTATTGAAGAGACTGTCTTTTTCCACTGGATATTTTTTCCTGCTTTGTCGAAGATGATTTGACCATAGATTTGTGGGTCCATATCTGGACTCTCAACTCTGTTCCTTTGGTCTATGTGTCTCTTTTTGTGTCAGTACCATGCTGTCTTGGTGATCACAGCTTTGTAATAAAGCCCGAAGTCAGGTAACATGATGCCCCCAGCTTTGATTTTCCTCTTCAACAATTCCTTAGTGATTCTGGTTCTTTTTGAGTCCATATAAAGTTTAGGATTGTTTGTTCCAATGCTTTGAAGAATATTGGTGGAATTTTTATTGGAATGGCATTGAAAGTATAGATTGCTCTGGGCAGTACAGACATTTTAATAATTTTTATTCTTCTAATCCATGAGCATGGAATGTTCTTCCAGCTTTCTGTGTCTTCTTCAATTTCTTTCATGAGTGTTCTGTCGTTCCTCAAGTACAGATCCAAACTCAACATCCAAAAAGAAGATAAACACATCAAAAAATGGGCAAGAGACATGAAGAGGCACTTCTCCATAGAAGATATACAAATGGCTAACAGACACATGAAAAAATGTTCATAATCACTAGATATAAGGGAAATTCAAATCAAAACCACACTGAGATACCACCTTACACCAGTCAGAATGACCAAAATTAACAAGACAGAAAACAACAAGTGTTGGAGAGGCTGCAGAGAAAGGGGAATCCTCTTACACTGTTGGTGGGAATGCAAGTTGGTGCAGCCACTTTGGAAAACAGTGTGGAGATTCCTTAAAAAATTGAAAATAGAGCTACCCTATGACACTGCAATTGCACTACTGGGTAATTACCCCAAAGATACAGATGTAGTGAAAAGAAGGGCCATATGTACCCCAATGTTCATTGCAGCAGTGGCCACAGTCACTAAACTGTGGAAAAAGCCACAGTGCCCTTCAACAGATGAATGGTTAAAGAAGATGTGGTCCATATATACAATGGAATATTACACCTCCATCAGAAAGGATAAATATCCAACTTTTGTAGCAACATGGGCTGGATTGGAAGAGATTATGTTGAGTGAAATAAGCCAAGTAGAGAAAGTTTTTGGGGATGGTGATCCACCCCTCCCACCCTGTCCACGCCACCGGAAACTTTGGTGGAGGTACCCGTGAATGTGAATGAAAGTCCCTCCGGGCTTTCCCCACCAAGAATCTGGAGTTATGCTAATGTCACGATCATCAACACCATCTTTACTTGCCTTTTGTTCTCCCTCTCAACTATCAAACTGAGTCTATTCACAAACTTCCCTTTTAATGGTAAAGCCTGGTTTCTTAGAAAGGCTTGACTATGCCTGCTGTGAATCATTTTGTTAAACTTTAACCTAACTGCATCTCCCAACTTCCTTACTTTGGAATAATAAAAGACTGGGACCCTTGATAGTCAACAGAGACAAAGGCAGAGACAAAGGCAGAGAAAAAGGCAGAGAGCCTGTGAAGCTAGAACCAGAGAAACAGAGAGCAAGACAGACAGAGAAACAGAGAAGCAAAGAGCAACAGAGACAGAAGCAGAGAGCAAGAGAGACAGAAGCAGAGACAGAAGCAGAGCAAGAGGGCCAGAGCCAGAGCCAGAGAGCCAGAGCCAGAGCTAGAGAGCCAGAGCTAGAGAGCCAGAGCCAGGGCTTGAGAGCCAGAGCGTGAGCCTGAGCCTGCTTCGTAGGTCTCTCTTGACTGACCTCGGGTCTTCAGCTTGCATTAGATCTCCATGTCTGTGTCATTACTTTGCCTGCCAGACATCCCGTGGTTCGGGACCCACATCTCTGCTGAGGCTGGTCCCCGGCAGAAAGTCAAGTATCACATGGTTCCACTTACTTGTGGTGCATAAGGGATAATGTAAAGGACAGTAGGAGAAGGAAAGTAAATGGGAAGTAGGGTAATCCAGGGAGAAAAATGAAACAAGAGAGACTTTGGACACAGAAACAAACTGAGGGACTTGGAGGGAAGTGGGTGGGGGGATGGGAGAGCCTGGTAGTGGGTACTGAGGGCACGTATTGCATGGAGCACTTGGTGTGGGGCATAAACAATGAATCTTGGAACACTGAAAAAATAAAATAATTTTTTTAAAAAGAACTATTGGATATGGACATAAACGATATGTCAGAAATGAAATTCAGGATAACAATTAATCAGAGAAGGGCTAAGCTGGAGAAGGCAATTAGTGGAAACATTGAATCTCTAAGGGCTGAAGTGAGAGCTGATCTTCCAGTGATTAAATATGCTATCAATGAAATCCAATCTAATCTAAATATTCTAACAGTTAGGGCAAATGAGGCAGAAGATCAAATTAGTGATCTAGAAGACACACTGATAGAAAAGAAGGAGGAGGTCTGGAACAAATAGCTTAGAACCCATGAAAATAGAGGTAGGGAAATAAATGATACCCTGAAGTGTTCCAATATCAGAATTATTTGGATCCCTGAGGGGTTGGAGAAAGAGAGAACACTATAAGATATAATTGAACAAATCGTGGATGAAAATTTCCCTAATCTGGGTAATAGAACAGGTGCTTTTGTCCTACAGGAAGAGAGGACACCTTCCAAGGTCAATGAGTCTAAAAAAATCTTTAAGCATATAATTGTGTAATTCACAAATCATAAATTCAAAGAATAAGTGCTAAGGGCAGCTAGGGGGAAGAGATCCCTTACATACAGAGGGAGGACCATCAGAATAATGTCAGACCTGTCCATAGAAACCTGGAAAGCCAGAAAGGGCTGGAAAAACATACTCACAGCACTAAAGAATAAGATAATGCAATCAAGAATACTTTATCCAGCAATGCTGACCTTCAAAATGGATAGAGAGATATAGAGCTTCCAAGGCCGAAAGGTTTAAAGCATTATGTGACCATCAAGCCAGCACTAGAAGAAATATTAAGGGGTTCTACAATAGAGGAAAGAACCCAAGAAGGACATCGAACAGAAATTTACAGAGGCAATCTATAGAAACAAGGACGTCACAGGCAAATGATGTAAATAAAAACTAATCTTTCAATAAGCACTCTCAAAATGAATGGCCTAAATGCTCCCATAAAATGACACAGGGTTGTAGACTGGATAAAATGGCAGGATCCATCCATATGTTGCCTAAAAGAGACACATTTTGAACCTAAAGATACATCCACACTGAAAGTGAAGGGATGGAGAACCACCTTTCATGCCAACAGGCCTCAAAGGAAAGTTGGGGTAGTGATTCTTATATCAGATTAATTAGATGTTAAGCTAAAGACTGTAGTTAGGGATACAGAAGGATAGTACATCATTCTTAAAGGGTCTACCCACCAAGAAGATCTAATAATTGTAAGTATTTATGCCCCCAACATGTGAGCAGCCAACTACATAAGCCAACTGTTAAGCAAAATAAATTCATATTGATATGAATACATTAATTGTAGGGGACCTTAGCTTGCTACTCTCAGCAATAGACAGATCGTCTAAACAGAAAATAGCTTCGAATGACACATTGGACAAGATGAACCTCATAGATACATACAGAACATTCCACCTTAATACAACAGAATACTCATCTTTCTCAAGTTCACATGGAACTTTCTCCAGAATAGACCACTTATTGGGTCACAAATCAGGGCTCAACCAATACCAAAAGATTGAGATTATTCCCTCATATTTTCTGACTACAAGGCCTTGAAACTGGAACTCAACCACAAGAAAAATCTGGAAGGAATTCAAACACTTAGAAGCTAAGGAACATTCTGGTGAAGAATGTTTGGATCAACCAGGAAATAAAGGAAGAATTGAAATCAATGAGAATGAAGATACATCAATCCAAAACCTATGGGATACAGCAAAGGCAGTTCTAAGGGGGAAAATACATAGCCATTCGAGCCTCACTCAAAAAAATTGAAAAATCCTGAGTCCACCAACTCTCTTTACATCTTAAAGAATTGGAAAGTCAACAACAAATTAAGCCAACCCCACACACAAGAAGGGATATAATTAAATTAAGGCATAGATCAATGAGTTAGAAACTAGTGATACACCAGAACACATCAGTGAAACCAAAAGCTGGTTCTTTGAAAGAATTAACAATATCAATAAACCATTGGCCAAACTAATCTAAAAGAAGAGGACCCACATTAATAAAATTATGAATGAAAGGCGAGAGATCACAACTAACACCAATGAAATAGAAACAATCATCAGAAATTACTATCAACAGCTATATGCCAATATGTCAAACAACCTAGGAGACATGTATGCATTTCTGGAAACCTATAAACTTCCAGGAATGAAACAGGAAGAACTTGACAACCTGAATAGACCAATATCTAGTAATGAAATTGAAGCAGTGATCAAAAACCTCCAAAAAAACAAGAACCCAGTACCTGATGGATTCTCTGAGGAATTCTACCAAACATTCAAAGAAGAAATAATACTTATACTCCTGAAGCTGTTTCAAAAAATAGAAACAAAAGGAAAAACCTCTAGATTCTTTCTATGAAGCCAACATTACCTGATCCCCAAGTGAGGCAAAGACCCCACCAAAAAGGAGAATGTCAGACCAATATCCCTGATGAATATGGATGCCAAGATTCTCAACAAGATTCTAGTTAATAGGATCCAACAGTATATTTAAAAGATTATTCACTATGACCAGGTGAGATTTATCCCAGGGATACAAGGGCGGGTCAACATTTGCAAATCAATCAATATGATAGAACAAATCAATAAGAGGGGAGAGAAGAACCACATGGTCCTCTCAATTGATGCAGAGAAAGCATTTGACAACATACAGCATCTGTTCCTGATTAAAACTCTTCAAAGTATAGGTATAAAGGGAATATTCCTCAACTTCATAAAATCTATGAAAAACCCACAGTGAATATCATTCTCAATGGGGAAAAGCTCAGAAACTTCACATTGAGATCATGAACAAGACAAAGATGCCCGCTCTCACCATTTGTTAAATGTATTACTAGAAGTCCTAGCAACAGCAATCAGACAACAAAAAGAAGTAAAAGGTATTCAAATTGGCTAAGAAGAAGTCAAATTCTCTCTCTTCCAAAATGACATGATACTTTATATGACAAACCCAAAATATTCCATCCCCATATTACTAAAACTCATAAAACAATTCAGTAATGTGGCAGAATAAAACATCAGTGCACAGAAATCAGTTGCTTTCTTATACACTAACAATGAAAGTATAGAAAGGGAAATTAGAGAATCAATTCCATTTACTATAGCACCAAGAACCACAATATATCTTGGAATAAACATAACCAAGGAGGTAAAGGATCTGTACTCAGAGAACTACAGAACACTCATGGAAGAAACTGGCAAAGACAGAAAAAGATGGAAAAACATTGCATGCTCATGGATCGGAAAAATAAACATTGTTAAAATATCTGTACTGCCCAGAGCAATCTAAACTTTAAATGTTATCCTGATCAACATTCCACTGGTATTTTTCAAAGTGCTGGAACAAACAATCCTAAAATTTGTATGGGACCAGAAAAGACTCTGAATCACTAAGGGAATGTTGAAAAATAGAAACAAACCTGGGAGCATCATGTTGCCTGATTTCAAGCTTTACTACAAAGCTGTGATCAGCAAGACAGCATGGTACTTGCATAAAAACAGACACATAGACCAATGGAACAGAGTAGAGGGACCATAACAGAGTAGGTATGGACCCTCGACTCTATGGTCAACTAATCTTCGACAAAGCAGGAAAAAATATCCAGTGGAAAAAAGACAGTCTCTTCAATAAATGGTGCTGGGAAAACTTGACAGCTGTGCATAGAAGAATAAAACTCAACCATTTTCTTACACCATGCAGAAAAGTAAACTCAAAGTGGATGAAAGATCTCAACGGGAGGCAGAGATCTATCAAAATCCTAGCGGAAAACATAGTAACCTGTTCAACATCGACCACAACAACTTCTTTCAAGATATGTCTCCACATGCAAAGGAAACAAAAGTGAAAATGAACTTTTGGGACTTCATCAAAATAAAAATTTCTGCACAGGAAAGGAAATAGTCAACAAAACAGAGGTAACCCACGGAATGAAAGAAGATATTCTCAAATGACCATACAAAGTGCTGATATCCAAAATCTATAAAGAACTCCTGAAAGTCAACACCCAGGAAAAGGTAATCATGTCAAAAAATGATCAGAAAACATGAACATATACTTCTCCAAAGAGGACATACAAATGACTAACAGACAAATGAAAAAACTGTTCATCATCATTAGCCATCAGGGAAATTCAAATCAAAATCACATTGAGATACCACCTTACACCAGTCAGAATGGCCAAAATTAACAGGACAGGAAACAACAAGTGTTAGAGAGGATGTTGAGAAAGGGGAACCCTCTTATACTGTTGGTGGGAATGCAAGTTAGTGCTGCTGCTTTGGAAAACAGTGTGGAGATTCCTTTAAAAATTAAAAATAGAGCTACCCTATGACCTTGCAATTGCATTACTGGATATTTACTCCAAAGATACAGATGTAGTGAAAAGAAGGGCCATATGCACCCCAATTTTCATAGCAGCAATGCCACAATCACCAACCTTTGGAAAGAGCCAAGATGCTCTTCCACAGATGAATGGATAAAGAAGATATGGTCCATATATACAATGGAATATTATGCCTCCCTCAAAAAGGATGAATACCCAGCTTTTGTATCAACATGGACGGTCCTGGAGGAGATTATGCTGAGTGAAATAAGCCAGGCAGAGAAAGCCAATTATCATATGGTTTCACTTACTTGTGTAGCATAGAGATTAACATGGAAAGCATTAGGAGAAGGAAAGGAAATGTGAATTGGGGGAAATCATAGGAGGAAATGAACCATGATAGTCTGTGGACTCCGAGAAACATTCTGAGGGTTTTAGAGGGGAGGTGTCGGGAAATGGGTGAGTCTGGTGGTGAAAATTAATGAGGGCACATATTGCATGGAGCACTGGGTGTGGTGCATAAAGAATGAATCTTAGAACATGAAAAAATTAAATTAAATTAAAATTAAAATGTAATTTAAAAAGAAGTATAAGATATTCTAACAGGATGTGTATATACAGAGCACTAATAAAAGAGAAAATAATATATTTAAAATAAGATAAGGACGTATTTTATTTCACCAGAAACCACAAATACTAATATAAATTAGTAAAGGTCTTCAGTTCTGAGATGTGAAATAACTTAAGGGTATATTAAAAGAAATTGAATTTTAATATAAGTTTGAAATGTCAATAAACAATCTAAGATGGTAGAATAGTAGGAGGACTCTAGACTCATCTCATCCCTGAAATACAACTAGATAACTATCCCATCATTCTAAATACCCCAGGAATCAACCTGAAGACTGACAGAACAAACCCCCCCTCTAAAGGAAGAGAAGAAGATACAAAGGAGAAAGTAAGAAGTGTGGAGACATGGTTTAGTAGAGAAAGAGACTGGAGGTGCTGAAGATGGACAGGAGCCATGTTCACAGAGAAGGGTGGGAAAGACCGGAGCACATAGGGAAGTGCACAGGAGAACATTTATCCAAAGCCAAAGGCTGAGAAAACAAGAGAGGCTGAGTTTTGTGAGTTCTTGCAACCAGCAGGGCTTATAGACTGAAGTTTTTTAATGGTTGGCAGGCTTGGCTGAGATAGAGCCCCGCAGGTGCTGCCCTATTTCTGGAGAGAAGGCAGGCAAAAAACCCAAGGGCAGAAAGCCTGGAAACAGCAACTTCAAGAATGCTGGGAGCACAAAGTGGGGAGAAATTTTGCCCTTCTTGGAGCTTGTCCCTGAGAGGCAGTGTTTAGGGAGACACTGCTGTGGGGACAAAGGATCCAGCTGGCCCCATTTCCTTCATCCACCCCTCAGCATAAACACAGAGTCACCTGTGGAAAGCAGCTCAGTTCCAACACTGCTGCCTGGTTTGTTTATACCACATCCCACACCCCTGCGCTCTGGCATGACAGCCCATTTTGGTTATATTTGTCTCAGTCCCAACATGGTGGGACCCTCCCCTGGAAGACCAGCACAAGCCCCTACCCACACCATGTCCCTAAAGCCTGGAGTTTTAGAAGGCTACAGGCTTGGCTGAGTTAGAGCCCAGATGACACTATGCTGCTCCTGGAGAGAAGGCAGACAAAAACTGGAAGCAGACAGTATGGAAACAGCAATCTGAAAAATTCCTGTGACACATAGTGTGGAAAATTACTCACTCCTCTCAGAGTGTTTCCCTGAGAGACAGTGTGCACAGAGATGTCTCTGGGAAAAAGTAGCTTGCTGTCACCATTTTTCTCCCTCACCCCCTAGCATAAACCATCTGGAGTAAGCAGCATGGATTCAACATTGGCTGCCCAACCTGCTTACATCAAGTCCCACAATGCTGTGCTCTGGTGGTACTGTCCTCAGTCAAGCTAGTTTCAGTTCCTTTGTGGTGGGTCCCTTTCCCAGAAGACCAGCAGTAATCTGGGCTTACCACATCTCCTGAACAGAGACTTCCACGGGGCTTCAGTTCTAGTACCAGGTCTTATTTAAGAAGAAGACCAGAGCACACCAAGTTAAAATCACCACAGTCTTCCAAAGGACCAAACACTGCTCCCTGCAGGTTAAAAGATCCTTTGTGGGATGCCTAGGTGGCTCAGTCACTGGGCTTCTGCCTTCAGCTTGGGTCATGGTCCTGGAGCCCCAGGATTGAGCCCTGAATCAGGCTTCCTGCTCGTTGGGAAGCCTGCTTCTCCCTCTCTCACTCCCTCTGCTCATGTTCCCTCTCTAGCTGTATTTCTCTCTGTCAAGTAAATAAATAAAATCATAAAAAAGAGCCCTTATAGATGAGTGGTGTGAAAGATAGAGAAGCCAAAACATAGCAGCAGAGTGCATACAATACATATCAGAGACACTCCCAGAAACACCAAGTTCTGGACATGAACTCTTCTTCATAAAGCCATTACTCTCAGGAACAGGAAACATAACAGGCTGTTCTAACACAGAGAAAAATGCAGAGACTTAGACAAAATTCCACGTTGGAGGAATTCATCCCAAATGAAAGAATGAGAAAAGCCCATGGCCAGAAATCTAAGTGAAACAGATATAAGTAAGATGTCTGATGGAAAATTTAAAGCAACAATCATAAGGATGCTGACTGGGATTGAGAAAAGAATGGAAGACTTCAGGGAGGCTCTTACCTCAGAGATAAAATAATTAAAAAACAACGAGTCTGAAATGAAAACTACAATAACTGAAACTGGAAACACACCTGAGTCAATGAACACAAGACTGCAAGGACACAGAGGAATGAGTAAGTGATATAGAAGATAAAACAATGGAAAAGAGAAAGAAGTATGGAATGCAAGAATAGACCTAGGAACACATTGACTCCATCAAGTGTAATAACATTCATATTACAGGAGTCCCAGAAGAAGAAGAGAAAGAAGAGGGGACAGAAAATTTATTTGAGGAAATAATAGCTGAAAACTTCCCTAATATGGGAAAGGAAACAAGCATCTAGATTTCCTGTAAAAGCCAGGAGAGAAGAGCTAAGATGGAAGCACAGTAGGAAGACCCTAGGTTTGCTTGGTCCTTTGAATACTCTAGATAGCTATCAAATCATCCTGAATACCCAAGAGGTCCACCCAAGGACTGATAGAACAAATTGCACCACTAAAGGGAGAGAAGAGGCCAGATTGAGGATGGTAGGGAGTGCAGAGATGTGGTTTGGGGGAAAGACTGATCACGGTGCTGTGGAGGAGAAGGAACACTGGTCATGGAGAAAAGTGAGAGTGGAGTGCACAGGATACACACAAGGAGAACAGACTAAATACTCCAATCAAGAGACAAAGTGTGTCAGGATGGGTAAGAAAATGAGACCTATCTACATGCTGCCTGCAAGAAATTTATTTTAGACCCAAAGACACCTGCAGATTGGAAGTGATGTGATATAGAAATATTTATCATGCAAATAGATGTCAAAAGAAAGCCAGAGCAGCAATACTTTTATCAGGAAAACTAGATTTTAAACTAAAGACAGTAACAAGAGATGAAGGGCACTATATCATAATAAAGGGAAGTATCCAACAAGACAATCTAACAATTATAAATATTGATGCCCTCAACTTAGAGAATACAAATATATAAAACAATAACAAACAAAGGAATTCATTGGTGATAATATAATAATAGTAGGGGACATTAGCTCCCACTTGCATCAATGGACAAACCATCTAAGCAGAAAATCAACAAGGAAACAATGGCTTTAAATTAAACTTGCCTAGGTGGACTTAACAGATATATTTGGAACACTTCATCCTAAAACAGCAGAGTACACATTCTTTTCAAGTGCACACAGAACTTCTCCTGAACAGATCACATACTGGGTCACAAATCAGACCTCAATAAGTACAAAAACGTTGAGACCATAAGATGTATATTTTCTTTTTTTAAAGATTTTATTTATTTATGAGAGAAAGAAAGAGAGAGAGAGCAGGAGCAGGGAGAGGAGCAGAGGAGCCCAATGCAGGACTCAATCACAGGACCCTAGAATCAAGACCTGAGCTGAAGGCAGATGCTCAACTGACTGAGCAACCCAGGCAACCCTGATGCATATTTTCTAACTACATCACTAGGAAACTTGAGGTCAACCATAAGAAAAAATTTGGAAAGACCACAAATACATGGAGGTTAAAGAACATGCTACTAAAGAATGAATAGGTCAACCAGGAAATTAAAGAAATTTAAAAATACATGGACAAATTGAAAATGAAAACATGAAAACATGATACTTCAAAACCTTTGGGATGCAGCAAAAGCAGTCCTAAGAGGAAGTATATAGCAATATAGGCCTACCTCAAGGAGCAAGAAAAATCTCAAATAAACTATATAAACTTACACCTAAAGAAGGTAGACAAAGAATAATAAGCAAAACCTAAAGCCAGCAGAAGAAGGAAAATAATAAACACTGGAGCAAGGATAAATGATATAGAAACTAGAAACAACACAACACAACACAAAACAAAAACAGTAGAACAGATCAATGAAACCAAGAGATATGTCTTTGAAAAAATTAATGTAATTTATAAATATCTAGCCAGACTTTTGAAAAGGAAAAGAGAAAGAACCTAAATAAATAAAATCACAAATGAGAGGAAAAATAATAAGACCACAGAAATGCACACAAGTATAAGAAAATATTATGAAAAACTCTATGCAAACAAATTCGTCAACCTGGAAGGAATGGATAAATGCCTAGAAACATATCAACATACCATATCAACTACCAAAACTGGAACAGGAAGAAATAGACTGATAAGCAAAAATTGAATCACTAATCAAAAATCTCCTAACAAAAAAAGTCTGGGCCAGATGGCTTCAAAGGCAATTCTAAAAACGTTTACATTTCTATTTTATTTCTTAGATTGTCCTTTATTTAAATTCAATTTAGTTAACATACAGTGTATTATTAGTTTAAATGGGAGCAATTTAGTGATTCATCAGTTCCATATAACACCCAGTGCTCACTATAGCAAGTCCCCTCCTTAACACCCATCGCCTATTTACCCCATCCCCCACCCACCTCCCATCCAGCAACCCTGTTTGTCCCCTATACTTAAGAGTCACTATGGTTTGCCTCTCTCTCCATTTTTAGCTTATTTTTTTCCTTCCCTTCCCCTATGTACCTATGTTTTGTTTCTTAAAATTCATGTATGAGTGAAATACGGTATTTGTCTTTCTCTGACTGACTCATTTCACTTAGCATAGTACACTCCAGCTCCATCCACATCGTTGCAAATAGCAAGATTTCTTTCTTTTAGATGCCTGAGTAATATACCATTATACATACATACTACCTGTTCTTTATCTAGTCATCTGTTGATAGACATCTGGGCTCTTTCCAAGTTTTGGCTATTGTGAGCATTGTTGCTATAAATATTGGGATGTATGTGTCCCCTCAAATCACTGTCTTTGCATCCTTTGGATAAATACCTTGTAGTTAAATTCATGGGTTGTAGGAGAGTTCTATTTTTAACCTTTTGAGGAACCTCCATACTCATTCCAGAGTGCTGCACCAGTTTGCATTACCACCAACAGCATAAGAGGGTTTCCTTTTCTCTACATCCTCACCAACATCTTTTCTTTTCTGAATTTTTAATTTTGGTCATTCTGACTGCTATGAGGTAGCATCTCATTGTGGTTTTGATATGTATTTCCCTGGTGATGAGTGGTGTTGAGTATTTTTCATGTTTGTTAGCCATTTATATGTCTTTTTGGAGAAGTGTCTGTTCATGTCTTCTGCCCATTTTCGACTTGATTGTTTTTTGGGTGTTGAGTTTGAGAAGTCCTTTATAGATTTTGGATACTAGCCCTTTATCCAATATGTTATTTGCAAATATCTTCTCCCATTCCATTGGTTGTCTTTTAGTTTTGTTCATTGTTTCTTTGCTGTGCAGAAGCTCTTTATCCCAATGAAGTCCCAATAGTTCATTTTTGCCTTTGTTTCCCTTGCTTCTGGACATGCGTCTAGCAAGAAGTTGTTGTGGCCAAGGTCAAAGAGGTGTTTACTTTTGTTCTCCTCAAGGATTTTGATAGGTCTTTCATCTATTTTGAATTTATTTTTACATATGGTGTAAGAATGAGGTCCAATTTCTTTCTGCTGCATGTGGCAGTCCAGTTTTCCCAGCACCATTTGTTGAAGAGACTGTCTTTTTTCCATTGGATAGTTTTTCTTGCTTTGTCAAAGATTAGTTGACCATAGAATTGAGGGTTCAGAGGCGCCTGGATGGCTCAGTTGTTAAGTGTCTGACTTCAGCTCAGGTCATTATTCTGGAGTCCTGGGATCCCTGCTTGGCAGGGAGCCTGCTTCTCCCTCCCTCACTCCCCCTGCTTGAGTTTCCTCTCTAGCTTTGTCTCTCAATGTCAAATAAATAAATAAATCTTTAAAAAAAAGAATTGAGGTTCCATTTCTGGGTTTTCTATTCTGTTCCATTGATCTGGGTTTCTGTTTTTGTGCCAGGAGTATACTCCCTTGATGATTACAGCTTTGTTTTACTTTTTTAATATTTTATTGATTTGACAGAGAGAAACACAGCTATAGAGGGAACACAAGAAAAGGAAGTGAGAGAGGGAGATACAGGCTTACCGCAGAGCAGGAAGCCCAATGTGGGACTCGATCCAGGGACTCCAGGATCATGACCTGAGCTGAAGGCAGATGCTTAATTACTGAGCTATCCAGGCACCCTGATTACAGCTTTATAACACAGCTTGAATTCTGGAATTGTGATGCCTCCAGCTAATATTTAGAGAAGCATTATTATCTATTATTCTCAAACTATTACAAAAAGTATAAATAAAAGGAAAATTTCCAAAGTCATTCTATGAGGCCAATATTACCCTGATTCCAAAACCAGACAAAGATCCCACTAAAAAGAAGTACAGACCAATATCCCTGATGAACATGGATGCAAAAATTCTAAACAAAATCCTAAGAAACTAAATTCAACAGCACACTAAAAGAATCACTCACCATTATCAAGTGGGAGATATTCCTGGGTTGCAAGTGTGGTTCAATGTTTGCAAATCTATCAACATGACACACTATATTAATAAAAAAAGAACCATAGGTGCCGAATAAGTATTTGACAAAATATAACACCCACCCATGTTAAAAACACCCAATAAGTAGAGTTAGAGGGAAAATACCTCAAAATAATAAGGCCATATACAAAAAGCCACAGCTAATATCATCCTCCATGGAGAAAAAATGAGAGTATTTCTTTTCTAGTCATAAACAAGACAGAGATGTCCAGCCTCACCAGTTATTTAATGTAGTACTGGAAGTGCAAGTCACTGCAATCAGAGAACAAAAAGAAATAAAAGACAAAGATGGGGGCATCACATTGCCTGATTTCAAGCTACATTCAAAGCTGTGATCACCAAGACAGCATGGTACTGGCACAGAAACAGACACATAGATCAGTGGAACAGAATATAAAGCCCAGATATGGACCCTCAACTCTGTGGTCAACTTATCTTTGACAAAGCAGAAAAAAATATCCAATGGAAAGAAGACAGTCTCTTTAATAAATGGTGCTGGGAAAATTGGACAGCTATATACAGAAGGATGAATAACCTTACACTATACACAAAGATAAACTCTCAAAGACACGTCTCCAAAGACAAGGGAAATAAAGGCAAAAATTAACTTTTGGGTCTTCATAAAGATAAAAAGCTTCTGCTCAGCCAAGGAAACAGTCAACAAAAACAAAGAGGCAACCCACAGAATGGGAGAAGATATTGACATTATGAATAAAGGGCTTGTTTCCAACATCTATAAAGAACTTCTCACACTCAACACCCCCCAAAAAAGTAATCTGCTCAAAAAGAAATGGGCAGAAGACATGAACATATACTTCTCAAAGAAGACATGCAAATGGATAACAGACACATGAAAAAATGTTCAACATCACTAGCCATGAAGACAATTCAAGTCAAAACCACAATGAGGTTATGCCAGTTAGAATGGCAAAAATCAACAAGGCAGGAAACAACAAATGTTGGTGAGGATGTGGAAAAAGGGGAACCCTCTTACACTGTTGGTGGGAATGCAAGCTTGTATAGCCACTGTGGAAAACAGTGTGGATGTTCCTCAAAAAGTTAAAAATGGAGCTACCATATGACCCAGAAATTGCACTACTGGGTGTTTACATCAAAGATACAGAAAGAGTGAAAAGAAAGGGCACATGTACCCCAATATTCATAGCAGCAATGTCCACAATAGCCAAACTGTGGAAGGAGCCAAGATGTCCTTCAACAGATGAATGGATAAAGAAGATACGATCCATATATACAATGGAATAGTACACCTCCATCAGAAAGGATGAATAACCAGCATTTTGACAACATGGATGGGACTGGATGACATCATGTTGGAGTGAAATAAGTCAAGCAGAGAAAGACATTTATCATATGGTTTCACTTATATGTAGAATGTAAGGAATGACATGGACAACATTAGGAGAAGGAAGGGAAAAATGAAGTGTGGGAATCAGAGGGGGAGATGAACCATGAGAGACTATAGACTCCAGGAAACAAACTGAGGGTTTCAGAGGGAAGGGGAATTAGCGCGATGGGTTAGCCCGGTGATAGGTATTAAGGCAGGCACATATTGCATGGAGCACTGGGTGTTATATGAAAACAATGAATCGTGGAACACTACGTCAAAACCTAATGATGTATTCTATATGGTGACTAACATAACATAATATATTTTTTAAATAATAATTTATTTTATTTTTAAGTGTACCGAGAGTAACATAACATAATTTTTAAAAAAGATTTTATTTATTTGACAGAGAGAGAGAGATCACAAGTAGGCAGAGAGGCAGGCAGAGAGAGGAGGAAGCAGGCTCCACACCGAGCAAAGAGCCTGATGTGGGCCTCGATCCCAGGACCCTGAGATCATGACCTGAGCCAAAGGCAGAGGCTTTAACCCACTGAGCCACCCAGGTGCCCTAATATAACATAATTTTTAAAAAAAGAAACAGCTACATATAGAAGAATGAAACTAGACCATTCTCTTACACCACACACAGAGGCAAACTCAAAATGGATGAAAGACCCCAACATGAGGCAGGAATCCATCAAAATTCTGGAAGAGAACATAGGCAGTAACCTCTTTGACATCGGCCACAGCAACTTCTTTCAAGAGACGTCACCAAAGGCAAAGGAGAAAAAAGCAAAAATGAGCTTTTTAGACTTCATCAAAATAAAAAGCTTCTGTACAGCAAAGGAAACAGTCAACAAAACAAAGAGGCAACCCACAGAATGGGAGAGGATAGTTGCAAATGACACTACAGACAAAGGGCTGATATCCAAGATCTA
>PITA01023672.1:0-27688 GCA_004023965.1 Spilogale gracilis
AAGAAGAAGAAGAAGAAGAAGAAGAAGAAGAAGAAGAAGAAGAAGAAGAAGAAATGTCCCTTAAGAAGAATACTCTTAAAAGCTTGAGTGTACAGGATAAATTTCGTCTTCCACAGCACACTGTGACTGCCATGATGTCGGGACTTGTCGCATTGTTCACCGCTGCCCACCTTCCCCAGGAGACGGCGAGCTCCTACAGGGCAAGACATCTTGCCTGGCACACGGACATGTAGTACAAGCACTTGCTGAATCTGTGGCTATAATAATCCCCCTTTCAGTTTAGAAAGAAACAATCCTGAACTCACAGGGAAAATAAAGAAGGCAGTTCTTAGCCACATGCTCTCTATAGTTGCACTGCCTAGATTGAGGTTCCAGCTCTTCTTAGCAGTGTGGCCTGGGGCAGGAATAATACAGACCGAATACCTCTTGTGCCTCAGTTTATCCATTCTAAAAATAATATCATAATGGCATTTAACTCATAGGGCAAATATATATATGTAACGCGGTGTACAGGGCCTGCCACCTATCACATACTAGAGGATTAGCTATCACTGTAAGTTACTTGTACATGCTACCTCAATCTTCCCCAGTCATCTGAGATAAACACTATCAGCCCACTTTACAGATAAGAAAGTGTGGAGTTCTAACTAAGCTCTTGGCAGATATCTTGGCAGATATCTTATTTAAATTGGTTATACCTATTTCCAAAGTTTCTGCTCTTTGCCCTACGCCAGAGTGTCTCTCTTTTGAGCATCTATTTAATTGAGATCAATTTATCAAGATTCTAGTAAATATGTGGTGCCACTTAGAATATAAAGAGATGAACAAGGCATAATGTCTGCCTTTGAAGAGGGGGTTAGAGTTAAGACTAGAAGATGCGGATACAACTATTTTAGAACAAAAAAATTACAAGTAATATCACAGGTTTTTGAGGTTCTAGGAATTGCTAAAGGCAAGAAAGACTTCATGCAAGAGGTAGTTTTCAATTGGCCTTATAAAACTCGTGCATAGAAATGACAGGCAACATTGAGAATAGAAAAGGAACACATAGCAGATGGAAATCATAATGTAAGCAATACTAGAGATGCAAAAAATAGATAAATACACACCTTACTTAGGGAGGGAGGCTAAGTTTGCTGCCCTGAAGTGCAAATAAGTAAGCTTGGAGAGGTAGTACATGGTCACTTTGGGAAGGATCCTAAAAGTTATGCTAAGAACTAAAACTGCTTTGTAAGTCATGGGAGGTTAGCCTAGGTTTCTGGATAAGATTATGAGATGATGTGTAAAGGTAATCAGATGACCAAAGCTATATTTTAGGATACGTAGGACATATAGGTAATGGAAAGGACTTAAAATGCGAGGAACCAGGGCCAGGAAAAACAATTCAAAGAAAAGTAATGTCCTAAATCAGGACACTAACACTGAGAAATAGAAAAGGGGAAAGAGGGGATATATATATGAAATATCATTCCAAATTAGAGCATTTATGTGGTGGCTGAAGATACAATGTATTATCTCATCAAATTCTTACAACAAACTTGCAAGAGAATACCATTCCTCACAAAGGGAAAGCAGTCTGAATATTGACTCTTGGCAGTCTATGAAACTGGAACATTCACTCAGCCTCTCCCAGATTCAATTCCTTATATGTGATATGTAGAGGACAATATGTATGCTGTGGTGTTGTGAAAACTAATGTTAATAACTTGTCTTAAAATATCATATTTTCTGCCCATTAATTTTACCTGGGAGAAAAATTTTACTGTGAAAGAAATGGTTAAATTGCTACAAGTCCATTTCTAATGAAAATCAAAAATAAAATTCAACCTATCTGTATAATCCTGTCTCTTGTCTTTCTAACATTCCATGTTTTACCTCACAGGAAAATGAGATCACCTGAGTCCTCAAAGACATTCCAAATAAACATTTAATTAGAAGAAAAAAAAAACATTTAATTAAAAGATGGTATGTTTCATTTTTAATCTGAGCCTCACCATTATTTACCAAATAGACTATAAATTACATACTATTCCATATGTAAAAAATTATAATTCACATACTGTATTAGAAAAATAGGATCACTGCCTTACAGATCTTGCCAACAGAAGTTTCATGAAGCTCTGAGAATTTGGGGGGGAGGGTACTCTTTTATGGGAAAGACCCATTCATCAGAGGTTGCCTTGTTTTTCAATCCATTAGCTATGTGGGATTTGAAAATATTTGACAAGATTTTTAACTTTTTATCCCAAGACATTATCAAAATATTAAAGGTGGTATTCACTGTGTATGTCATGTCTTGGAAAGGAAACACCCTGTCCTGTCCTTTAATGGCTAGAACAACATCTGGAATTTTCTGTTTTGCAGACGTGCAATATTCAAATCAGATTAATTTTTAATTTTCTAATTTCTTAAAGGGCAAATCTTAAAGCCAGATTTTCTTTCTCACAATACTGAAAATGTAAAAATGTCAAGATTATTGATCAAGTAGCCATAATTACAGAAGGGTATGACTTTTGCTTTAAATCTAAATCATTTCAGGCTGAGTAATTGATGTTTGGATAATAGAACACCAGCTAACCACGTGGACACCAGAAGGTAAGGGCAACCATAGTTTTAGGCAATTCTGACTAAAAAGCATAATTTTTCTGCTTCAGCTTATTTGGCCTCATTCCCACCCCAATGTTTAAAAAAAAAAAACAAAACAGCTTGTTGGAGCCACAAAACGGGCTGTACTCGAGTACTCAACAGTAAACGGACAGTTCTCAGATGTCAGAATAGCTAGGGCACAAGTAGCCACATAGTTCACCATGTGCTGAACGCTGCCATGTTGTGCTTTCTTTCTACATATGAGCATTGGAATGGAGGAAAATGCTTGTACAAATCCAAGAGGAAAATCGTTATGCTTGTCCGATAAAGCCAAACACCAAACGAGAGTAGGAGCCAAGAAAGGTCCACTCCTACCAACGTGTCATCCAACTGATAAATCTGGCATCAGTGGGTAACAAACGAAAAATAAAAGAGAAACAAGAAGGCGGATTTGTTAAGGATAATTAAAGCGTTCCTTCACACAGTGGTGCTAGGACTGACCTTCCATCAGAAGCACGGTTCACATGTGAAGCCCATGCCAATCTAATCCCATTTTCTAGCCTGGTCCCATCGTAATACACTACACATACGTATAGAATGACTGCCCTTGGTCAAGACAGGGGTCCCCAATTCCAAAAAAGCAAGCAAACTGCCACAACCAGCATCAGTGAATGTTTAGCCAGATAGCGAGGAAGAGAAGCAGCAGCTTTTTTTTTTTTTTTTTTAGAAGGGAGAGAAAGCAAGGCTGAGGTACGGCAGTCAAGGTAGCAAACGGGAAGATGGTTACCGAAAAAAATGCTCAGAACTCAAGCTAAGATAGAAAATATTTTTGAAAAAAAAGTTCCCACACTTATATTTAAAATCTGAACAATTCTCCCCCAATACCATATTTTGGTAATTAAACACCACACCTTCCTCTCCCCCGTCCCAAGAAAAAGTAAGAAGAAAATTCATTTTCGTTCTGACTCCATTTGTCTGAAACCAAAGATTTCTATACAGAACAAAATGGAAAAGCTGAGGTATGGACTGTCTTTAAAAAAAGACAAAACAAAACAAAAAACACCTACTAGGTTTCACAGTGACTTAAAAATAACATTAAAAGAAAGCCTTTTGTTTTACTTAAATATTAAATACTCACTGCTTTCTGTTCCTCACATCATTTCAACTGAATGGCATTCTTTTGCTCCAGGACCAGGAATTTTGTCAGTAACACAAATGGCCAATCTGGAGGAGACCGGACACAGACGTTCAGCTGTCCCACTGGACACAGCCTGGACAGATGGAGAGGCTGTGAGGAAAAGCCTCAAAGCAAACTGAAGGAAGGCTGGCCAGATATGGAAGAAACTTCAGGCAGGGAGGTGTTAAGCATTAAATAGGTCTAACAGTAAACAACAGGTGGAGAGCCCCACAGATGAACAGAGTTTATCATCCCATGACTGAGGACCAGCAATAAAGACAGGGTCAATCAATCAGACAGACAGCATCTGGGGAATCTAGCTATTCATAGTGGAAAAACACAACCACAACAACCAAAGATCAGTAGCAAAGCCCAGCTAGGACATCCAGGTCCAAACTCAGAAGCTAAACTGACATAAGGTGGACCTCATGAGCCCTGGATCCAGAAGGTCTAATGCTTCCCCCAGCAGGGCAAATATTTCCCAGAACTAGGGGCAGGTATTACCATGCAACAGGATTCAGAGTCTCCATGAAGTACATGAAGCATCTGATACAGTATCTAAAAGATAATACCTAAGCAGAAAATAATTTCAGGAAACTTAAATGTGTACACTGATTTGACCAAATAAGAAATAAGAAAAAAGGAGAAAAGAAAAAACTATACTAGGTTATCATAGGATTTAACTAGAAGAACAAAGTTGTTTTGTTTTGAGGCTCACCAATTGCTGACCCCCAATCCTCACCAGTAGGAAAGACTTACAAGGGTCTATTGATTACACCTGTTGTTCTGGTATCTGGCTGTTGATGAGCTATCTTTGAGTCAAACCCAAAGCAGTGGTATACAGGGTTAGGACTTCAGCATCCCTGGGAACTCAACATTGAAGACTCCACCCCACATAATTTTAAACATAATAAAGCATACCTACCTATCACCACAAACAAAATTTACAATACTTTAAGAGTTGAGTAGAATTGCATTTGACTATATAGCATTCTTACCTTTTATATATCTAAATATTTATCAATTTTGATTCCATTGGTTTTTAAATTATTTTCAGCTGTCCTTTTTTTCTAATTGCAAAGAAGTGTGTAGGCTCTAGGCCTGATGGTGTTTTGTTTACTTTTTCCCAAGGGGCAGAATTTTGTAATCCTCCAATGAGGCATTTTAATGTTTGATGAGAGGGATTTCATGGATTAAAAAAAGGACTCGGACTAACTCAAAGTAAGCCTGGTCAAGGCTTGGTAAATAGCTCAGATGCTATCGGTAGTAAATTGCTTTAAAAGAATTGGTTCGGGCACCTGGGTGGCTCAGTGAGTTAAAGCCTCTGCCTTCGGCTCCGGTCAAATCTCAGGGTCCTAGGATCGAGGCCCACATTGGGCTCTCTGCTCGGCAGGGGGCCTGCTTCCTCCTCTCTCTCTGCCTACCTCTCTGCCTACTTGTGATCTCTCTCTCTGTCAAATAAATAAAATCTTAAAAAAAAGAAAAAAGAATTGTTTAGTATTTGGAGATGAGTGTTTATTCACTCATATTCACTCAACACACAGTGAATGTCCTCCTTGTTCGACTGCTATTAATCGAGATTAGAAAGGTAGCAATGAACAGAAAGGCACAGACTTTTGGTCATGAAGTTTTCAATCGAGCCACTCAGATACCCAGGAATATGTGATCCATTATTTAAATTGTATCAAATATTTCTCAAGTGATTACTGTTTCTGCAGAATTCTTACTCACCTGGTGAAATAGCATGTATTAACTTCAACAAACAGTGAGAGTCGTATTTAAAATGTGCAGAGCATGGGGGGCGCCTGGGTGGCTCAGTTGGTTAAGCGACTGCCTTCGGCTCAGGTCATGATCCTGGAGACCCGGGATCGAGCCCCACATTGGGCTCCCTGCTCAGTGGGAAGCCTGCTTCTCCTGCTCTCAGTCCCTCTGCTTGTGTTCCCTCTCTGGCTGTGTTTCACTCTGTCAAATAAATAAATAAAATCTTTAAAAAAATAAATAAAAAATAAATAAAATAAAATATGCAGAGCATGAAGCTTTGGTTCTTCTTAGGTACACTGTGAAAAACTGTCCATAATTTCAGAGAGTCCATATATCAGGCTGTGAAGTGCATCACAAGAGCGGGGATTGAATCCCAGCTCTACCATTTTCCTAGCATGACCTTAGGCAAGTTACCCAACCATCTCAAACCTTCCTTTCTTTATTTGCAAAGTGGGTGCAATAATGTCTACTTTGTGAGATTGTCTTAAGGATTAACTAACAGCGTAAATGAAGGGCTTGGCATATTGGCATAGATACTCAGTATGGACTTCCAGCTCTTGCCGTTGATAGCTTTACAGATAAAATCGATTTACCTTGGTCCAAGAAAGGGAAAATAAGAAACACAATTGAAAGGGTATTTGAAACTATCCAATTGAAGAAAGCACTCAAAGAATTATCATGTAAACTCACAGTTTTCTTCTTCCAATATTCCATGGCAATTCAAGAAGAAGAAAAATGTTATTAATAATTCTTCAAAAGTCAAGCAGAGATAATACAACTTTGTGAACCTCTTTTAAGAAAATAAATCAAAGTATCTATGCACAAAACTATTCATTACAATGTTATTTAAAATGCTGAATAGTTGCAAGCAGCCCAAATGTCCAATAATATGACATGTTTAGGCAAATTATACCATATTTATTAGCTAGATAATATAATATTGATACTTTAAGACCTCTAAATTATAATGTAAGGGTATTTCTGAAATGGTTTCAAAGAAAAATTAGTGAATAAATTTGTGACTACAGCTATTTAAAAGTTGGTTAAGCGACTGCTTTCGGCTCAGGTCAGGATCCTGGAGACCCGGGATCGAGTCCCACATCGGGCTTCCTGCTAGGCAGGAGGCCTGCTTCTCCCTCTCTCAGTCCCTCTGCTTGTGTTCCCTCTCTCACTGTTTCTCTCTGTCAAATAAATAAATAAAATCTTTAAAAAAAATACATGTAGAAATAACTTAGAAGAGTCCACAACAAAATGACAGTAGATGTGTTAGAGCAGTGGTATACGAGTAATTTTATTTTTCTTTTTCTCCCATTCCATATGTCTCTCTGGTACTTCTACACTTAAGACAACAAAACTGATATTTAAAAACTATTTAAAAATGCATCATGGTCCTTACATTAACGTTTGGCAACCTGTTAGAGGGTTAAGCAATCTTTTGAATATTTGAGAGACTAAGTGGGATAGTAATTACATCACCTTCTCCACAGTAACTACTTCTTAGCACTGATGGAAGGTAAGACCGACATATTACCCAGAGTTAACTCTGTGGGTTACACTGATGCCATTGAATAGAATGGGCTAGAAACAATCAGATTAACTACACAATGAACAGATGTATTCAGTCTCCAATAAGATTCTCACACTCACTGAATCCTAATTAGCAGAAGTGCAACGGATTTGCCAATACTGTGAAGGTTAATTTTATTCCAGTCCACGTTTTATGAAGTATTAACTGACTGATAGCACTTATGCCAAATTTGCCAAATGAAATTCTCTCCTCAAAAGAGAAAAGGAGAGATCTCTGAGCAGCCTTTTTAATAGTCTACTGAGGACTTCTTCTTCCTCTGAGATAACTGGGGTGGCAAGCAGAGAATGAGGGGGGTGAGCTCTGAGCGCTCTGGAGCTGAAGGTGCAGAGCTGAGCAGATTTGGAAAACAAATGCGCTTGTTAATTCCCAAAGTGGTTTTAAGAGCAGAATCCTGGAAGAACTGCCAAATAAAATTAATCCTTTAAAATGATAATGCAAATTTTTAAGTCACAATGGAGAGCTGGAAGTTTAAAGGGAATATTTCAATATTGCATGTATCTTAACTTCAAGCTAACCAGGCCACCTACGGGTAGATGCTTCCATTATTTCCTAAAGTTCTAATTTCAAATCAGGAAGCTTGTGTTAAGGGTAAAACTGAGGGAGAATGGGAAGGGGAGAGAGGGAAAGGAAGGAAGGGAAGATAGAGAAGGAAAAAAGAAGAAAGAAGATTTGGAGAATCCATAGTTAATATCATTGTAAAAAAAATAAAGGAAATATTCATCTTTGTGTATGTGTGTCTTTGTGAATTGCTATGTAAACTTACAATGTTTTATCAAAAGATTAATCCTAAATATCAGTGGTTTGCAATAAACAATGCAGACAACACAAAGCAGTAATAACTAAGTCCTCTTAGTCAATGGCAGCAACAAGAAAACCCAAATATGAAAATTGTTCTTCAGCTATAATGTAAATAAGAATACATTACTGCATATTTGTTGTCCTTTGCAGACTTAAAAATCTTAAAAGTAAAAATAAATGTTAAAAGGCAGAATACCACAGACAATATAAATTTTCAGTGTTTATGAAAAATTACCTATTCACTCAGCCAACAAATATCTAGTGATACTACATGCCAAACATTCTGCTAATTTCACAAATTTCTGTTCTTATAGATATGATTTCTACCCGCCTAGGGCGTTCAGTCTGGTGGGAGAAAGTTAGCATACGCACATTAAAAATACCATTACAAACTGTGATGGGTACTGAGTGAAGGAATACATTGATAATAAAATCTGTGGCTACAGGTATATTTGTCCTCACCTAGTACATCAGAGAAAACTGAGAAAGTTGAATCTGAGATACAGAGAACCAGTAGAAGGGCGCCTGGCTGGCTCAGTTGTTAAGCATCTGCCTTCAGCTCAGGTCATTATCCCAGGGTGCTGGGATTAAGTCCCTCATCGCGTTCCATTTCAGGCTCCCTGATCAGTGAGAAGCCTGCTTCTCCCTCTCTCACTCTCCCTGCCTGTAGTCCCTCTCTTGCTGTCTCAAACTCTGTCCAATAAATAAATATATTTTTAAGATAAATAAAAGAACCAGTAGAAATTCAGCAGGCAAAGAAAGAGAGGAAGAACATGGAAATAGCACAGGCACAGGCTCTGTGCCTGGATGAATCTTGGCCTTAAAGGACGTTAGTCAGGGTGGGTGACATAATAAGAATTGACTTGGGGATAACAAGAGGTTATTAAGGAAAAAAATAAAACTTAGCTTCCCTGTCCCATCTGACATAAGGAAAGAAAGTCCAGGACTGTTTATCCAAAAAGACGAAGAACCTATTTTATCTCTACCTCCTTGCCCCTTCCCTACTCTCTGACTCCATAATCAGATCCATGATACAGTATCAGACTGAGAGAAGGGATGAACTTAGGGGTAGAGGTGTTTAGGATTTGCATTATAGCAGAATCCCAGGTCTCAATTTTGCAAAGTAGGATGCCTACCAAAAGTAAACAATATAATCATGACCAGAAAAACCACAGTGAGAGTTGCTGTGGGTGTGGCCAAGCACTTGAGGCTCTGAAGGTTGGGGGCAGGCAGCAAGGACTGCCCTTGGCAGCTTTGAGCATGACCTTCACTAACTCATATCTAACACTGTGCTAATATCTTTATGGGGATTATCTCACTGGATACTGATAACCATCTATAAGCTAGAGACTACTGTTGTCCTTATTTTACACCTGAGGGAAGAGCAGGAGGCTTTAAGAGATAATTTGCTCAACACCACCTGGCTTGTAAATTCAGTGCTTGAGCTAGAAGAGTCTGACTTGGGCCTCTCTGATCAAAATCTACTGTACTACCTGAGACTGAATTTTCCAGGACCCGAGGCGACTGGGTCTGTGAGCAGATTCAATTTGTTAATAGAAATAAAAGTGGTCTTACCTCTAGTGTTGTGGAGAAGGATCTACGGCAGCTTCATTTCAAAAAGTTCATCTGGTCAGTGAATAGGAGAAGGGCAAGAGTAAGTATAGGAAAATCAGTTATAACATCATCAAAAGTCCGGGGAGAGATTGGTAGCTGGTTTAAGGTTAAGCCTAACATTTCTAACAATGGATCCAGAGTGACATGCTCAGATTTTAGAGACGTTTAAGAAGTGAAATCATGGAACATGGTGATGGGTTGTTATAGCAGGGTCAAGAATTAGCAAGTATCAGTAATGATATCCACCCCAAATCTCCTTTTGTATCAGTATATATGCTCTAGAATTCAAAGGAGATATCTGGCAGAAGATACAGATTTGAAAGCTAATCACACAGTGATGAATTCTGATTCATATTTCAAAATGGTCCTTCCCAACTATAAAAATGTATTAGAGCAATTTTATAAAAATTTCATTGCAAAAATCTTCTGATAAAAGAAACAAAATAGCGGGTCATATAGTTCCAAATCGAATTTTAAGGTAAGAATATGGAAATATCTTTTTTCACACTAGAGTTATCTATGTATTTTTCAATGCCAAGATTGAAAGTGGAACTGAATGACTCATCACCAAAGTGGGCCAATTGTCTGCAAACTGATGGGAAAATATCAGTACAGTTATGCACCTAGGGATAGTCAGCTTCAAAAATAATTTTAACTGCATGAGTCTTTTATCATTTTCTTAAAAGCCAAAAGACATGTCTTCTGATGTGTCTTTTAAGATGGGATACTTCCTGTGGTTGATAGGCCTAAATTATTTACCATAATATTAATGCCCTCCTAAAATAACTTACTTCAGCAATCAATGCTATCTTTACAATACTGAGGACAGACTATCACCCACCTGATATGATGTCAGGAAACTAACAAGATTCCCTGCCATTTTACTTCCATTTCAAATCATCTCCCCTTATTTCTCCTTCATTTTACCAACGAAAATTTAGGAAGAAGCTTGTTACCCAGTGCTTCTATATTCTCATTTTCATGCATCAGTTTTTCTAAGTAGATTTCACCTAACCCAAGCTCTGTTAGAGTTTCTAAAGGATAAGAGAAGGTTCTGTGATAATAAATAAACAAACAGACTGAAAGTTCAAGAAAATGTATACCTCCACCATGATCATCTGCCACATGTCAATGTCAGAAATCTAGGTAAAGCAGTAGTTCAATTAAATTCTTCCAGATTAGGTGGATATGTTCGCTTACTGTGGCTGACTAACAGGCCCTGTCCACACCCCTGGTAGAAATTGCTCAGCAAAACCTATTTGACTTGGGAACTACAGGGACTAATTCATTACTCAAATGAGACTTAAAAACACTGTCTTAGTCAATTCAGGCTGCCGAAACAAAGCGCCATGGACTGGTGACGTATAAACAGCAGAACATATTTCACACAGTCTGGAGGCTAAAAGTCCAAGATCAGGGTGCGTTTAAGATCTGGTTTTGGTGAGTGACCTCTTTCCTTTTACAGAGGGCCATTTTCTTGTGTTGTCCTCACATGATGGAAAGAGCAAACTTCTCTTCTGGCCTCTTCTTCTAAGGGTACTAATCTCATTCATGAGGGTTCCACTCTCCTGACCCGATTGTCTCCCAAAGACTCCACCTCCAATACCATCACATTAAGATTTCAATTTCTGGGTGCCTGGGTGATTCAGTCAGTAAAGCATCCAGCTCCTGATTTGGGCTCAGGTCATGATCTCAGGGAGATGAGATCAAATGCCCTGGCCATCTCCATGCTCAGCCTAGAGTGACTTGAAATGCTCTCTCCCCTCTCTCTGCTCCTCCCCCAACTCGAGCATGTGTTTATGCTCGCTCTCTCAAATAAACAAATAAATCTTTTTTAAAAAATTGGATTTCAACATAAGAGTGGGGAGGGAGGCCCACACAAACTTCCGGTCCATAGCACCCACGTGACCGTGCATTTCTGAGTCGCTACTCATGTCCGGAACGGCATTGTCTGTCGCTGCTCTCTTTCCCTCTGAAACCAGCGATGGAACACAGCGCGCAGACAGCCACTACTTAGGAATCAGATATGGAATGTCAGATGAAACCCACTTTCCATCCCAGGAAATGTGAAAAAACACAGGAGATGTCTGTTCTAAATTACATACTGCCACTTATCAGCAGGGTCGTTTTTGACAAGTTACAGAACCTCTCCGAGCACACACATTCGTACTTCCTCGCGAGACCGCTGTGAGGAACAAAGTAAATACTGTGGGTGGAAATGTTTTGTAAACACTTTAAAGTGATGTATAAAATTATTTCTTTTTTTTTTTTTTAACGTTCTTGTATTTATTTGGGAGAAACAGGGAGAGAGAGAGGGAGCACACACATGAGCCACATGAGCGGGGCAGAAAGAGGAGAAGCAGACTCCCCACTGAGCAGGGCGTCCAACATGGGGCTCAATCCCAGGACCGCTGATAGTGATGTGAGCCGGAGGCAGATGCTTAACCAACTGAGCCACCCAGTTACCCCTGCAATGATTTCCTCTTATCACTTTTATCTAGAGCAACACAGGAAATGGGAATATAAAGAAGTCAAATGTAAGTAACTAAAAAATACTTTATTCAGTGCTCTTGTGATACAATGGTTTTACTTGAAAAATCCATATTCTTTTTTTTTAAGAGTTTATTTATTTATTTGACGCAGAGAGAGATCACAAGTAGGCAGAGAGTCAGGCAGAGGAGGAAGCTGACTCACTGCGGAGCAGAGAGCCAGATGCGGGCCTTGATCCCAGGACCCTGAGATCGTGACCTGGGCCGAAGGCAGAGGCTTTAACCCACCAAGCCACCCAGGCGCCCAAAAATCCATATTCTAAAATTCTGCTCCAGCTGACATGGCAGAGTTTCTGAGAGCCATCTGGGGGCTTGACGTGATATGAACATTCTTTTCATACCGTTCCTTTTTCCTGTTTGCGTGTATGTGATTGACCATGTGTGCACTAAGTAAACAAATCTTTCTGCAAGTTTGTTCCTTGATTGGTGTATGCACACTCAAAGGGAAGTGGCACTGAGTAAATAGGCATCTTAGCTTCAGCAACCAAGATATAGGAAGGAATCAAGGAGAAAAATCTCTGCTTTGAAGAGATAAAGCAAGCCTATAATCAGAGTTATCCAGGCAAAGGCATTACCTGTGGGAGGCTGCTCTACTTTGTACTCACATAGCACCTTTCATCCAGAAAGCTCAAATCACATACTATTTATTAAGCCCCTTCATGTACACGGACCTCATTGATTCTCTCAGCAGGGTTATAAAAGCATATTATGGACCCCACTATGTGATTATGAAAACTAAGTCACCGGAAAGTGAACTGCCTCATCAAAATGCACAAAACAAACAAATGAAAAAATTAAGAATATAAGGATGATTATGGGTGTGATTCACTTTCTTTAGCATGAGTTCTGATTTTTAGCTATCTATTTCCATTAAAACACAAATATTTCCAGCAGCGACCATGCATACAACAGAGAATCTCTGTGGGTAAGGGACACTTTTTTATTAAAACAATTTGTTGTTTCCATAAAACACCCCTTCCTCTCATTTTCATCCAACTAAGAGAAGCCCAAAAAATGCTTACCATTTTCAATCAGGGGAAAAGTCTACCAGACCCTTCACTAAAGTCTCAAAATTACATTTATTTATTTATTTATTTAAACATGGAGGTAAAATAAGGACAAACGTCCACAAAACACGCTCTAGCCAGCTTTGCAAATAAGCAATTCACTCTTCTAGCATAATATGCTTAAAAACCCAGTGGGTGTATTAAATCAAAACACAAACAAAGCAGGCACTGATGTTGCTATATGTCAAACCTTTCCCACCTCAGATCTCTGCTTCTGCTGTTTCCCAAAACATTTCTGACACCTTCAATCAAATTGATATAGTTATTCTTTCACAGCAAACAAGATCTATAGCATTGTGCCAGCCTTTTCTTAAGCAAGAAGAGACAAAAACATGTCTTCCTTCCTTAAGGAAACTGATAAAAGGGGATAAATATAGCGCCCTTCAGAAATTCTTCTCTCTCTCGGTCAAAGGCTAAAGGTCTCAGTGCTGCAAGCTGAGTGATAATAAACTTTTGAGAAAGGAAAGGGAATTCAAAATTAGGGTTATTGCATCTCTACACTGACTGTTGACTTGAGGAGAAATTCACATTTTCCCTCACTTAGACTCCCATTGTGATCAATAGTGTGAATGACAAATCCCTGAGCTAATTGTTCCTTGCTCTTTAAAAACAGGGTGTACTAGAGTTTCTCATAAACATTTAATAAATCACTCTTTTTCTTCTTTCTACATACATGATTTATAAAGTAAACAACAAAAAGGCACATGTATAAAAACAGGCCACAAAGCCTGTTGATCCACACCAGGTAATTTTTTTTGTGATGCCATTTCCAAATCTGCTATAATATGTTTTGGCAGGATTTATAAAGTTTTCATAAATAATATATATGCAAAATAAAATTAAATATCAACAACAACAACAAATAACTCTGAGGTGCTATTGTCACAGATTTCCTGGGTGGTATTTATATATCTCTTTTTATATAAATGTATCACAAAAACATATACAATGACATAAAAAAACAGCTCATAATCCAGAGAAGCCTCTACCCAGCAAAAATAACGCTACAATTGCTAATCAAATACACATACAACTGAAAAGAACAAGTTAAAAAAAAATCAATGAATACATCATTGGAACAAAATCTACTTACAGCAAAGTACTTTTCAAATTAAGCTAATGTCTTTTGACAATAAGACAGCCTACTTGGTTTTAAGAATGAGGCTACTAGAAATTAATAAAAGCAAGAAAGTTTATTTTGGATTAGAAGATTCACCTGAATGAGCAAAACTCACAGTAAAACTGTAGCAAACAGCTCTTTGCACTCAAATTTCCTATCTTAATCTCATAGACAAAGCTGGGGGAAAAGAGCAGAAGTGGAAGGAAAAACAAACACAAAAACAAAAAACTCCCCAAACTATTTCTGGCAATCCCCATGGGTGGTTTGATTTCTCCACCTAGATTTATCCATTCCTACTTATTTCTAGCTAGTTATAATTCAGCACCTGATTCTCCCCATACCTTAGCACTATGAAAGTTAAAATTTCAGTCTTTTAAAATGCTAAAACTCAGGATTATGTGCTTCAATATGAATACTTATTATATGCTGGTCGGTCTACCCTTTTGTCAGGGAGACAAGTACATGGGTCAAAGCTGGAGATCAATACAGAAAAAATAGGTCATCATCCATCTGGAAAGAGCAGAGCTCCTTGGAAATATTGACTATACTAAGGTAAAACCACCCATACACAAATGAAAGGGATATGGTGGATAAACCAAGGTGTCTATAACCCTCTAAGATTACAAGAGTAATGTTTGCACATAGATCAATGTTAAACCATTTCCCCATTGTAGAGAAAGATGCACAGCACATGCTTGAGCTTCCTAAAAAAGAAAAAAAAACCCTGAACATATCAAGCCTCATAGTCCAATTTCCGAGTACAAAGTCAATCTCTGTCTAAAATGAACATATTCAGGGGTGCCTGGGTGGCTGAGTTGGTTAAGCAACTGCCTTCAGCTCAGGTCACGATCCCGGAAATCCAGGATCGAGCCCCACATCGGGTCCCTGCTTGGCGGGAGGCCTGCTTCTCCCTCTCTCACTCCCCCTGCTTGTGTTCCCTCTCTGGCTGTGTTTCTCTCTGTCAAATAAATAAAATGTTTAAAAAATAAAAAAAATTAAAAAATAAAATGAACATATTCAGGACAGAGGGATATCTTTGTGGGTTACTCAAGGACTTTGCTATTTTCTTACTTGTCTCCACTAGCCTTCTCAATACTTAATGCTTATTATTCACACTACACATAGTATATTCACATAATTTTCTCAATTCCAATAAGATTTTAATATTGATGAGGAGGCTGAAGAGACAAAAATCAGACTTTCGAGTGGTACAGAAATTTATGTTATCTAAGGCATTATTTGCTACCATATTCTTTCCTTTATAACTGTTTACTTTTTAACTAAATACCTGCATCCCTATTGTCAAATTGTCAACACCTATATCTCCTTCTCACTCACAGCTGTGGAACTTCCTTCCTAGCCCATTAAGAAAACGGAGGCAATGAACCAGAACTTCCACAGCCATGCACCAAGACATCCACAAACATACACAGACCTGCACTGAACCTGTTCTTCCTTACACCCTGTTTTTTATGAACTATCCATATAAAATATCTCCATTTGCTCACCAGTTGCCACTCCCTCTCTATGAATCAAGAATATTATACCATCAATTGTCCCTTTCAGAATCATCACTTTCCCCTCCTTGAGCACTCCAACTTACTTATATAAAGAGATTTATTATCAGGGATTGGCTCACAGCATTACAGAGGCTGGGACATCCCAGGACCTCTTAGCATGCTTGAGACCGAGGAGAACCAAAGATATAAGTTCCAGTCTAAGTCTGGGTCCAAAGGCAGAAGAAGAATGATGTCTAGGCTTAAAGAAAGGCAGGCAGAAAGAGAATGAACTCTCCCTTACACCCCTTTTTGTTCTTTTCCGGTCGTCAATGGGTTGGATGAGGCCCCCCACATTAGGGAGAACAATCTGCATTAGTTAGTCTATAGGTTGAAATGTTAATCCCATCCAGGAACATTTTCATGATCACACCCAAAATAATGTTTAAACAAATATCTGGGCACCCCATGGCCCAATCAAGTTGCTACTTAAAATTAACCATCATAATCTCCGACCTGAAAAAAATGAAACAAACTCTTTCTTGGTTTCCATATTCTGTCCAACTACTTATCTGTTTCACTCTCATTTATAGCAAAATTTCTGTAAGGAGTGATAGGTACCCACAACATGTAATCTTTCTCCTCCCATTCTCCTCTGAAGCCTGTTCACTCAGTAGGCCAATATAAAATACTAATCTCTCCCTTAACCTCTTTACTCTGCTTAATTTATCTCCATAGAAAGTACTGCCATCTGCATAATTACCTGTTTTTTGCCACTGACACTAGAATGTAATACATCTGGTAGATGCCTAATGTTTTCAGTGAATAAATATTGAAAGTACTAGAGGTGCTCATAAATCTATTAGGGCACATGGTTTTTTTAGAACACATAGTAGGTGCTCAATGTTTCAAATGAAAAATGAATGAAAATTAATATCCTTGAACAAGTACTAATGAGTGCTTGTACCTGTAGTTTTACTCTTCAAGTAAGCCAAATAAGAATACAATGATGCTCTAGTTTCAAAAACAACAGGTATCCAATCTCCCTAATAGTGCCTGGAGCAGATATATCTTTGAAACAATTCCGATTCAGAAATTCCAGGGATCATTAGGATCCAAAAAAGAAGCATATTTCAGCCTCTCTGAAGTTGAGAAAACATACCAGACCTAGACAGAGACCTCTGTAAGAAGGCGAGCCTTGTCATTGCCTAGCTAGGGGACTTCCCGAATTTATTTCATCTTTCTGAGCATTGTGTTTCTCTCCTATTTGGGAGTGTTAATGTCTTGACAATTGTCGAACCCGTTTTCGAATTCTCTGGGAATTTTCTTTTACACTTCCCCTCCTTCCTCAATTTTTCAACAATCTGTCTCCCTGCAGCATCCCCATATGATGACTTGACTTCAAACATCAGAGGAAAACACAGATGCAAATGGAGGAGCCATCGCAACCTCATTCACAGCTCCACCCACCTGTCTCCCATCTGCCTGTTCCTGAGTCCAATGTGCATGTGAGCTTTTAATCTCATTTGCTTTTGTCTTCTTAAGGGCTTTATTTCTTATTATTACTCTTATTTTCCCTCTACTCTGTATCACCAGTTCAGCACTTTCTTTTCAACTATTTGCACCAATATGTTAGCATTTTCTTATACTTCCCATCTGAAACGACAAAGCAAAACAAAACAATAACGATGGGACAATATAACAACAGTGGCAATGAGAAACCTTCCATTGTATGAATACATCACAATTCATTTCATTATTCCCACATCAATGAATACTTGGGCTATCTCCAGGTTTTATTTCTTTGATTTTTTTAAAATCTGCTATAAACGTGTAAAGACATGTCTTCTGATAAACATGCATAAGAGTTTTTCTAGATCAAATACTTACCAATGATATTAATGGAACCTAGATGGAACACATCTTCAGTTTTACCAGATAACACCGAATTGTTTTCCTAAGGAACTGTACCAGTTTGTACTCCGGGAACAGCATAAACAGCTCCATATTTTCATCAAAGCTTATTATTACCAGATATTTTTATGTTTGCCAACCTGCTGAGTATTAAATGGTTACTTATGTAACCAAACGACTATAATTGATAATTATTAAGGAGATTGCATAACTTTTAGTTGACTAGATGACATGTTTTCCCTTTGTGAAATATACCTGTTCAGCCTCTGCCCCTTTTTTCTGTGAAATTCTTTGCCTTTTTCTTATTGAGCTTTTTACAAGCTCTCTATATATCCTGGAGACTAGTCATGTATGGGTTACCTGTGTTATAGTTATATACTCCCAGTAGGTGGTTTGTCTTTCCTCTATGATAAGTTTTGACTAAAAAAATTCGGGGGCCCCAAGGTGGCTCAGTTGGTTAAGCCACTACCTTCAGCTCAGGTCATGATCCTGGAGTCCCAGGATCAAGTCCCATATTGGGCTCCCAGCTCTGCGGGGAGTCTGCTTCTCCCTCTGACCTTCTCCCCTCTTATTTTCTCTTTGTCTCCCAAAAACATAAATAACAATATAAATAAAATTTTTTTCAATTAAATGTACAAAAGTCTATTAACATTTTGCTTTATGCAATGCGTACTTGTATCATATCTTGCATTCCATAAAGCATGGTGTTTAAAGTGCATGTTTGCAGAGTTCCTGGGTTTGGTTCCATGTCTCACCTGCTGTACATCCTGGGAACTTAGCCTTACATGCTTCCGTTGCCTCATCTGTAAAGTAGGGATAATCTTATAGGATTGTTGTGAGGATTAAATGTGTTAATATCTTTAACTTATTGTAACTGCACTTAACATTTTAAGTACTTAATAAGTATTGGCCATTTTTATTTAAGAAACTCTTTCTTACTCCCAGTTCATAATATATGCTCTTTTATTTTCTTCTAAAAGATTTAAAGTTTGAATTTCAGACTTAAATCTTTAACCCACACAAATGTTATATTTCTGTAGACTGTGAGATGTGGGCCCACAAAAATACATGGACCGCTTCGCAGATTTGTATATCACCTTTGCTCAAGGATAATGTCTCATCTTCTTTGCATCGCTCCAATTTTAATATATCCAGTGCCAAAACAGGTGCTCTTGTAACATTTGATGCATCAACCTCTTATTAACTTATTTATCTAGGCGTCCACAACTCACAGTCAATTAGACTCCACCCCTCCCCCCCGCCCCAGTGACTGCCCCTCCAGTTCTCCTGCAGACCCCAGCTCTTCCAATTTGACCTCAAAATGTAAAATTGCTTTAGAACTGAATTCTATACCCTATTTTTCTCTGTACTCTAATGCCTGGAAACTGAGGCCAAATTATTTACAATCAAATGCTGACTTTTTTATTAAGTAGATATATAACGGAGCAATTATTTAACTTCTCTTTGCCCCTGCTCCCCATTAGCAAAACTGATATAATAACATTTCTTACCTTATTGGATTATTATGAGTATTAAATTATGAATATTAAACAAACTGACACATGTACATCACTTACAACAGTATTTGGTATTTAGTAGGTGCCGAATAAATAGTAGCTATTATTTTCTAGACGATTTCAGTTAATTCTTTGATTTTAAAAGTCACCTAATTGCTGATAATTTCAAAATGTATGCATTCAGCCCTGAAATTTCCTTTAATTCAAGACTTACATAGCCAACTGCTTACTTGGTTGTTTCATTTTCTAGATGTGCAATAGGGATCTTTAACTTAGCATGACCCAAGCATAACTGTCAGTTCAATCCAAGTCTCCTTCCTCAGGGAAAAATCCATTTGCTCTAACCAAAATCCATCACCCTTTATTTATTTTGAAACTTTCTGCCCACATGCAGCCCCGAGTCCTACCTCAAAAAGGCATCCCACATCTGTTCATTACTCCCTACTTCTGACTTAGTTAGCAACGTTTTCTCTAACCTGGACCACCATCACAAATGCTCTCCTTTACCACACGCTTGACCCGAATATGGTCTTTCTTCCATTCAGAAGGGAGATTAAGTCAATCCAATCCAATATAAATCCAATCACTATGCCTTAGCTTAAAATCATCCTGTGGCTCCCCAGAGCAAACACTATAAAACACAAACTCCTTCCCATGGAGTAAGGCTTCATAGGTGATCGGCCCCCTGCTTACTTCTCCAGGCTCCTCTTCCTGCACTCACTCAAAATCACTATGCTCTAACCATGTACCTTCTTTCTGAATCATATACAAACTCGTTCTTATCTCAGGGCATCTGCACTTTTAGCTTGAATGACTTAGCCCCAAGTCTTCACATGGTTGTCTCCTCATCATTCAGGCCCCAGCTCAAAAGGTCACCTCATCAGAAACACCCTTCTTGGCCCCCCAGTTAAAACTTTCCCATGTGGATTATCACTTTATTTTATTCATTCTTATTATTGGCATTTAAATTTGTTAAATTCCTACATTATATCTGAGTCCTTCTACTGGAAGTAGGCTCTTGGAGAAGAGCAGCACTGTATCATTTTCATGCTCCCTCGAACAGTGCCTAACACACCCGTCAGTTCTCACCTAATTACTAGTTGACTCCCAGATACCATTCCAAGACCTTTATATGTAGCACTTCATTTCATCCCCCGTAGGAAATAAGCAATTTCCATTTTACATACAACAAAATTCTTAGACACAAAGTAGCAAAAGTGAAATTCAAAATGATCTCATTTGCCATTTTATGCCCTATTGCTTAGTACATTGCTGGATGTTAAGTAAATATTTGTTTAGAGAGATGTATAAAAACATCAAAGAAAAACATTCAAAGGAATGTTTAAAAAAAATTAGAGGAAAAAAAAAGAAAAAAGCTAAAGAGTGCCATTTTTAGTCTCCCACACCATCAAATGAACTTTAGAAAGCCCGAATTGGGTTTCAGAAATCACACCCCAAGAGGACCTATAGGAAAAGTTGGTGTTGCTACTTCCTGCGAAGTGCCTCGGGATACAATGGTTGTGAAAAATGCTATAAAAATGTAAAGTTGTTCTTCACACCTTTCCTTAGTGCTATTGTCTCTGTTTGTCAAGTCGCAGCAGGCACAAGACCACGAAGCTTTACTTAATTCAAGTCTACAGAAGTATAAATGTGATTCTCTGTCAGAGAAAAATAAAGGAGACTTTCAGAAAACCAAAATTCAGAGATCCCATCTGTTATGTCTTGTGCTTTCCTATGTCAGAAATCCACACGGTGTCTGGTCTCTTTGGCAGGAGGTGACTTATCTTTGTCCAGAATCTGGTCCCATGAGGAGCACAAATAACCTAGGTAGAAGCTGCTAGGCTATGATGCCCAGGAAAAGGCGGTCCCCCAAAGTGCACATAGAGGGCATTGCTGCCCTGAGGAGGCAGAGATCTGGCTAGCTTATAGGAGGGTTTTTTTTTTTTCTTTTCTTTGTTAATTAAAATCAAGTTAGTTAACATATAGTGTATTACTAGTTCCAGAGGTAGAGTTCAGCGATTCATCAGTTGCATATAACACCCAGTGCTCATTACATCATGTGCTCTCCTTAATGCCCGTCGCCCAGCTCCCCCATCCCCCTTCAGAACCCCCTTCCAGCAACCCTCAGTTTGTTTCCTATAGTTAAGAGTCTTATTATGGTTTGCCTCCCTCTTTATTTTCATCTTATTTCATTTTTCCTTCCCTTCCCTGTTCATCTATTTTGTTTCTTAAATTCCACAAATGAGTGAAATCATATTTCTTTCTCTGACTGATGTATTTTGCTTAGCTTAATACACTCTAGTTCTATCCGTATCATTGCGAATGGCAAGATTTCATTCTTTTCAATGTTTTTTAATAAGGTTACAAAAATGTTTTAAAATTTTATAAATTATAACATATGAAAACACTTTCTTAAACCACTAGTTCTGGAATTCTAAGCCTTGAAGGCTACTAACCTTCTGGGAAATGGAATTGAGTTTGTCCATACTCTTAACTGCCTTAGGTATTACTGGTTCCCAAGATATATAGGGTAACTCATCCCTTAGGTCTGTGGCTGCTAATTGAGCCAGGAATAATAAAAGACAGACTAGTGTAGGGGAAACAAGAGAGGCAAAACAGGATAGTAGACAAAGCATACATATTGTTGGCATCACAGGGATGGATCTCTATGCGAAAGTTCTACCTTCACAGCATCATAGCTCTACCCAGATTCCCTCAGATCTCTACTGTTTCTGTGCAGTCTCCCCAGATTTTGTGTCCAACATGCCCACATAGTTGACTTTTCTTCCTTGGGCTGCCCTCAGGTTCTGAAGCCCCTTGTCCTAAGCACAGAGCTTCGTAAGTGCCTGGGAGTTTATGTCCCTACCTTTCCCAGATGCCAGGACAGCCCTTATTGTGGGTAGACAATGAGTGGCTGAGGAAGACACTCCTCCATGCCGTAGGCTGGGACAAACCCTGAGGCATGCCTTACATTCCAGGTGTCCCCTATGGGATCAGGCCAAAGTTACTTTCTGTGAGTCTTTGCCTGAATTCATATCCTTGATTTCCTTCTTCCCCTGCTCTGTTGTGCTTTTCACATTCCCTTCCTGGTTTCTCCTGGGAGTATCACCTTAATATATTATTTGCATTTGAATCCTCATACTATGTCTGCTTCTTGGAATCCCAGCCCAAGAAAATAAACTACCTCAAAGTTTTCTGTTGGGAACTAAATGAAATATGATTATACCTAAGAATGGTGCTGACCATATAATAGGCCTTTGATAAGCGACAACTACTATCTTTTCTTTAAGAAGACAACTGAAAGTCTTCTTACCTTTGTAGCCTTTTATACATCTAATTTGGGGCCCACATGGTGGAATATAATTGATAATTGCAGTTCTTGTCCACCCAGAGTAATGGTGTCTGCTCCTCTCTGAGCAGACCCCTTGTTGTAGATAACAATCTGCAACCCCCTCCTGCCTCCAAAATTAATTAATTAATTAGCTAATTAATTAATTAAACTGCTTAGAAGGAGTGCAATAAATTTGGGAGATAAATATCACCGGTTTTGGAGCCATGTTTTCCTGAATTTTTAAGTTGTATCTGTCACAAGCTCAACTATTTGATCACAGGTAAATTGCTTGACCTCTCTAAGTCTTCATCTGCAAAAGGGGGAGAAAAGTCCTACCAATTGGGTTCCTCATCTGCAAAAGGGGGAGAAAAGTCCTACCAATTTTGCTGTGCTGTGAAGATTGCACAATGTTTATTGGGTCAGAGACAGGTCAGTGTGTTAGTTAAGAGCAAAGATGCTGGAGAAAGACCACCTGGGCTCTAAGCTCTGTCTCTTGTTAACCATATTGGGGTTCTCCAGAGAAACCAAGCCAACAGGAGCTAGCTAGATGCTGGATGGATGGATGGATGGATGGATGTTATGAGTATTTGGCTCATGCAACTGCCAGGAGCCAGCCCCGGCAACGGTCAGTCAGGGTTCCCCAAAGGTGGAGACAGAGTCGGCGAAATGAGGAGACCGGACCCGAAGAGTGGTGTGGGGATCTCCTCTCCTGAAAATTGTCTTCAGGGTTCTTTATTTAAAGCTTTTTAGTTACATCAATCTAGCTTTAAGCAAACAGTTGGTTCTGTCTCTCTTGCTCTCTGCTTCTGTTTCTGTTTCTCTCTCTGTTGCTGTCTCTCTCTGTCTCTCTCTCTCTGTCTCAGTCTCTGTCTCTCTGTCTCTATCTCTTGCTCTCGGTCTTTCGCTTTGCTCTCTCTTGCCTTTGCCTCTCTCTGCGCAGGCTCTGTCTTTTTCTTGAGAGACTGAGGTCTCTTTTTCTCTCAGTCTCTGTCTCCGTCTCTCAGTCTCCCCTGACTGTCAAGGGTCCCAGTCTTTTACTATTCCCAAGTGAGGAAGTTGGGTGGTGCAGTTAAATCTTTAACTGCTTTTGTACCCGCCCTAGAGACAGGATCAGTATTGTTACTGCAGGGTACAGAGTGAATGCTTAAACTCACAGAAGCTGAGACCATTGAGACAGAGGGATCAAGGAATACAGATAAGAGATACAGAGATATGATTACCAGGAGGAGGATTAAATGGAACTACATCTTGGATAAGCACAAGAAGGACATTTGGCCCGGGCCCACAGGTATGCGGCTTTCTGGATTCTAGGCGGGGAAAGCCCAGAGGGGCTTTCATTCACATTCACGAGTACCTCCACCAAAATTCCTGGTGGCTCGGGCATGGCGGGAGGGGCAGATCATGCACCGTCCCCGACATGCAACTATATAGACAGAGAAGTCTGGAACCACACATGGCGTAAGTTCCAATCTGAGTCTGAGTGTGAAGGCAGAAGACTAATGTTGCAGCTTGAAGACAGGCAGAGAAAGAATTCTTTCTTACCCCTCCTTTTATTCTATCCAGACTTCCAACAAATTAGGTAAGGTCCACCCTTGGCATATAGTAAGTACTCAGAAATGTTAGTAAAATTGCCTCTCTGGCAGAGAGTAGAAATCTAGGTCCTTTCTCCTTGGAAGTAGAGAAAGATTGCAAGGCAACTATAAATTTGAAAACTACTCTCTTATAGACACCTTGAAGAAAATGATGACCACAATTTTTATTTTCCTTGACTACAGAACAAGAATATCAGGTTTCCTCTTAAAGCAGTACTTGATACTTAGTTTAGAGACATAGAATTCCAGGCTATAAGTATCGTAGATGTTGAAACGGATTCAGAAGGTTATAGTATGTCCTACTTGGGGAGGTCTTTAAGCAATACCATCATCTATCTAGAGTAGCTTCAGTCTGATTTTTCCTAAAGATAGGAATAAGAAGTAAATTACAACCCCTTCCTCACCCATGTTTCCTAATGTTCATTTCAGCTCTTCAATTTCCAGAGAATTCTAAGCAAAAATAATAGTAGTCTATTTTCCTAACCATGATTTTCCTTTTCTGTGGGATTAATATTTTTTTAAATAAGTCAGGAAATTTCTTTTTTTTTCCTGAAATCAGAGGGTTTTCCCTGCCTACCACCTATGAATAGAGCAAACAACACTTTAGCTTATTGCCCCAATGCTTGCTATCACAGACACCTCCTCCAGGTGCTGCATCCTCTATAACGAGGTGGTTCTTCAGGGACTTTATAATAGTTTTGTGTGATTGCAAACCGCTGTCTAGATCTCTATCCTAAGGTGTCTAAAAATGCCCTTATCTCATGTATGCTTTAATGTGATATACTGATGCATTTTAATTTTAAAATCACAAAACGGTATTGTTGCAAGGCTTTCATTGAGAAGGGGCTCCCACTAGCAATTATGGGACAATATGAACATCAAAGTATGACTCAAACAAGTTATAAACCACTGAATGAAACAGGAAATCATAAATCTATAATTAACTCAGAGTCCCAATCCCTAAAACAACTTTTAAGATATTAGTACCCCCAATTTACACATGGGGTAACTGAGCTCAGAATATTGAAGTGGCTTTTCCAAGCTCAAACAGCTACCAAATGAGAGTCTTTTTCTTTCCTTCTACTTTTTTATAAATATTTCAAACGTACAAAAAAAATTACAAGTATGGTACAAGATTGTGAGTATAATTTTTTAAAATAATTTTCCTCCTAAACTATTGAAAACTGTTGACCTGATATTCCATCACATCCAAATGCTTTAAAACAAGGACATGTTCATACCTAACCACAACACAACCATCACTACCTATGGCTCCATTAGACAATATGAAGAACCACCTGCACATAATAGACATCAGCTAATATTTCCAAATTTCATCTGTAAAAAAAAATAGGGAAGTTGTAAATATTTTCATTCCTAAGCTTAGGTATAATAAGTGAATAACTTAAAAATGATGATTTTAAAAAACATTTCAAAAAGACTTGTTCATTGATTTACAGGAACATATATAAATGGGAAGCCTATACAGTAAATTTGCATATAAATATTTCAAAAATTAAAAATAAAAATAAATAAATAAATATTTCATTCATTAAACCTCCAAATTAATGTCTAACTTCAAAATATAAAGATGTAGAAGATATGACAATAATGACATAATATATGTTGCCACTTATTTTATAGACTGCTATACACATATAGATACACATATAAGTCTAAATATAACCAATTATAAATTGTGACTATATTCTTATCTAAGTACAAAATAAAAACCTTAATATTCCTGGACATTTAACAGATCCTTCTACATTTATAAATTTGACTGACATCTTACGTTTCTTAAGTTAGCAATATTTTCATTTTATCTGGGTTTTGTTGCTATTAAATATATGAAGACACTTTATGATAATAAGTGAAGACTTTATAGAAAAAAATGAAAAATTTCCACCCAATTATACGACTGCCAATTAAACTTTTGCAATATTTCAGAGCTACAGAAAGAGTTGCAAAGTTCCATGCCCATGAAAATTCCTACTGGGCATGAGCAAAAGCAATTTTTCAGGCACTTATAACCTCATTATTCTTTAATATTTAAATTTATATTCAGTGAATTTTCTGTATCCAAGTGTCGGTTTCATTCATGTCAATGCTGGATGCTACTTCACTTCAAACGTAACAGGGTTCCTTACTGATATTCAACAAAATCCTCTACAGCATTTGTCTGAAACCTTATTTCCTATAAAAGGTTTTTGACATACTAGTTTCCATTCTTAGATATCACACATTCTGAAAATCCACAAAATCTAAAGTACACATGTACATACCACACAGAGGGTGAAGGGAAGGAGGGAAAGGAGGTGGTGGGGGGAGTCAGAACTTCAATGCCCAAGAAATGGCTAGGAGTCCAAAGCTATAAACAACTCGGCAGTGAGAAACTGAGATCCAACTCTAAAATCATAGTTTCTCAAAGGATCCTCAAAATTCACCATGTGGAGTGTCATATATGAAGCCCTTTTTAAATCCTTGAAACAGGATGGAGAGTAGATAACCAAAATGAAAGGAAGGAGAGATGTACTGAAAAATGAAAAATTCTGTAAGCACAATTAATTTACTAGAAGAGATTAAAAACAGTCAACACAACCTGTAAAACAAATCTGTAAGAAGTAAATTCTAAGTCAAAATCAGAATAAATCTGTAAATTCATCTAGTCTGAGAAGTGTGGATTGCACTTTAAAAGTCACATAACCTCTCTTAAATACCTATGCATGTATGTTTTAATTTCCTAAATTATGTCCAACAATTATTACTTGGAGACAGAATGGTCTTGAGCTGTACTGCCTTTAAATATAACTTAGAAGATGCCTGGGTGGCTCAGCCGGTTAAGTGTCTGCCTGTGGCTCATGTCATGATCCCAGTCCTGGGATTGAGACCGTATTGGGCTCCCTGCTCAGCTGGGAGCCTGCTTTTCCCTCTACCTGCTGCCCTCATCCCTCACTTGTGCGCTCTCTCGCTCTCTCTCTCGCTCTCTCTGCCAAATAAATAAGTAAATAAATAAAATCTAAAAAAATATATGTATTAAATATAAATTTGAGCTGCACTTATATTTTTAAATTTCTATTAGATATAAAAGAAACTAGTGAAACTAATTTTAATAATGCATTTTATTTAACCCAATATATCCAAAATAATACCATCTCAACATATAATCAACATAAAAGTTGAGATATTTAGTATTTTTTTTATTATTGCTAACACTACAAGATCCAGTATGTGTCTTACACTTAGACTCAGCACAACTCCATCTCCATTTCACAACAGTTATACTAGCCAAGTAGAACAAAGATGGTATAGACTTTTGATGTGGAGGGCCTGATTTTTTTTTTTTTTAAGATTGTATTTTTTAGGGGCGCCTGGGTGGCTCAGTTGGTTAAGCGACTGCCTTCGGCTCAGGTCATGATCCCGGAGACCCGGGATCGAGCCCCACATCGGGCTCCCTGCTCGGCGGGAAGCCTGCTTCTCCCTCTCTCACTCCCCTTGCTTGTGTTCCCTCTCTCGCTGTGTTTCTCTCTGTCAAATAAATAAATAAATAAATAAATAAAATATTAAAAAAAAAAAAA
>PITA01023673.1:0-27681 GCA_004023965.1 Spilogale gracilis
GTGTATTCCTAAGTATCTTATGGTTTTTGGTGCTATAGTAAATGGAATCGATTCTCTGATTTCCCTTTCTATTTTTTCGTTGTCGGTGTATAAGAATGCAACTGATTTCTGCGCGTTGATTTTGTATCCTGCCACATTACCAAATTGTTGTATGAGATCCAGTAGTTTGGGGGTAGAGTCTTTTGGGTTTTCCACATATGGTACCTTTTATGCAAAGCCCTGCTCGAGAGCTGCAACCTGCTTTGTCTCCTGTTTGTTTTCCTCCCGCCATCATTTGAGTGGTGCTCGGATGTGTCCTGGTACATAAAGGCGATGTGACTTGTAATCAGACACCTGTGCGTCCCATCACGACTGTCAGGATTCATGAGGGTCCCAGAACGTATGGGCCGGGCCGGCAGTCCTTGCTGGGCCGAGCAGCCCTTCAGTGGCGGAGAGCGTGTGAGAGCGTCGCCCCCCCCCCCCAGGAGGTTCTAGGTGCTGGCTGCTGCCCCCGGAGGCGCTGGAGGCCCTCAGCCCCCACGGAACTGTCGAGGTTCTCCGGAACTGCTCTCCCCGCAGGACCGTGGCGCGTGGTGTGGGCGGTAGTCAGGGAGCACTTGTGAGTGAGGCTGTGTTTACCTGGCGAGGACGGTTGCAAAGGAGGTACATAGGACTGAAACAGTAAGGTCTGTTTTTCTTCTTCATCGTGTGGAACGTTATGTCCCCAGGACTTTTACCTTATGAATGGCAGTTTGGACCTTTGTCCCTCCTTTGCCCATTTCACTCCCCTGCCTTTGGCAGACACCAGTCTACTCTCTATATCTAAGAAGGATTCTGGTTTTGTTTTTTTTTTTTTTTTAGATTTCACATGTAATTGAGATCATAGAGTATTTTTCCTTCTGTTTGACTTAACTTCACTTAGCAGAATGCCATCGAAGTCCATCCATGTTGCACATGACAGGATTTCCTTTTTTTTTTTTTTAATTTGTGGCTCAATAGTATTCTGTTGTAAATATATAACACGCTTTCTTTCTCCGTTGAACTATTGCTAGATACTTAGGCTGTGCTGGCTGTTGTAAGTAACAGTGTAATGAGCACAAGGGTATGGACGGCTCTTTGGGATAGTGTTTTTGTTTGTTTCTTCTGGTTATATAGCTGGAAGGAGAGATGCTGGGTCGTATGGTCATTCTACTTTTCATTTTTTGAAGGAACTTCACAGTATTTTCCACAGTTGCTGCAGAAAAACAGAAAGGTAAGGGAGGGAGGGAGAAAGGAAGGAAGGAAGAAAGGTAAGGGAGGGAGGGAAAAAGGAAGGAAGGAGGGAAAGGAAGAAGGAAGGCAGGAAAGAAAGGAGGGAGGAAGAAAGAGGAGAAAGCAAGAGTTTGTCCACATTCCGGTGCAGATTTGGAGATGTCCACATCAGGGATCACTGCTGTTCGCTATTGCTATGACCACAACGTGGAGTGGTGTTGTGGACATGACAGATTATTGGATGAGCCTCCGGCCTCTCTCAGAATCTATAATGGCTCTCTAACCTGTTCTCTGTTGATTTGTTTGCAAGTAATCTCTCTCTGCCATTCTTTCCTAATGAGGCCAACTCATGGTCCCTATTTCCATAAATGAGGTCCCTTCTACCTCATCAGATTGGCTAATCATCCTAATTTCAGCTCAGTTTGACATAGTAGAGGTGAATCCAGAAAGGTTTCCTCTTTTGGAAAGGTCCAGTATTTTTTGGTCCAACACTGAAGTTAGGTGAGAATAGTAAAGACCATGACTGCCTGGGCTCCTGAGGTTATTAGGGAAGAACTTGTTGGTATGCAGTCGGGTTCGGTTGTCCCATCAATCCTCTGAACAAAACAAAGAAACAATGACCGTAAAACAACACACCAGCCTAAAATGATCTTACCCAAAGGAACCATCGAAAGTAGACCTTGTCAAGAAGATAGGAACATGAGAGCTGGCTGATGAGGTTGTGAGTGGAATGCGCACAGTTCAGCGTGTTGGAATTTCAAGTCACAAGGGAAGGAGGAACAGAAGGGACAGGTGCTCTAGTGGTTTCTTCATTACCTGTGGACCATGAACCTCCCCAGTGATCATCTGAGCTAGTTTGGGGGACATGGACCAGGTATTTTGTAATCGATCACTTCTAGACTTTCTAAAGGAGGGTGTTAGAGTTCGTGGACCTCCAGACCTGCTTCCATCCAGGGGAGTCAAGTGCCAGTGCCAAGGTCGATGTCCGCAACATAGGACATGCTGAATTCCCAGCAGGATCTCTGTCTAGGTCTGGGAAGAGACCAAGGCTGTCCGGTCGATGTCCACAACATAGGACATGCTGAATTCCCGGCAGGGTCTTCGTCTAGGTCTGGGAAGAGACCAGCGCATTGGTGTTACCACTGACACTTACTGAGCACTTACTATGTGCCAGGCCACATGATGCTCTCTTCTCGTGCATTAGGTCGTTTCTATACTCTCAGCTATAGGTGGTATGATTATCAAACTTTAGAGGCTTAGAAGGTTTAACTTGCTCAGTGTCACGTAACAGGGATCACTGGAGAGCAGTCACTCTTAATCAGCGATAAGCAAACTATGGCCCAGAGGCCAAAAGCAGCAGCTGCCATTGCCCGCATTTGACAGGTGAGGAAATTACAAGACGTAGAGAGCTCGTGACTTTCCTTCCATTTCACAGGAAGCTGGAGGAAGACCTGCCCCTCAATACCACTCTCGAGACCATCCCAGGGCTATGGCACCTTTAAGATTTTTGCAGGGGGGGAGGGGGGACATTGCTGTGCATCCAACAGTTCGGGCTGTGGCTCTCGGTGACCATACCAGCCCGCTTCAGGCTGGCCTCTGCCTTTGAGAATCGCCCCCCCCCCACCACCCGACTCCCATCCCTTCCTGCTAAGCGAGCCTCAGTAATGATCTCATTTACATCAGGGAGGGAGGAGGAGATTTAGTTCAAAACCAAGCGGGCCAAGACATATTCCATTTACGTGCCTTTCAAGCCGCATGCAGAAGCAGGTCTTGGTAATACTTTCTCTCCCTGGAACCAGAGGATTCAAATCCCACCAGGCCGGCAGCAGGCCCTGCTTCTTTCATGTCAGATAAGTGGAGGCTCATGAGCCTTCCGTGGGAATAGTTCTGATGGTCTCGCAAGGTGAGCGCCTTTCCTTTTGCTTTGAAGGCATTGCTTTTTAGGAGTTAGAACTGAGTCCCTGTTTGAATAAATTTAGACTGTATTTCTTGAAAGCTCTGGGGCTCGTACTGTGGAAGCATAAGTAGGACATCTGTTTTGGAGGCGTGAGAGGAGAGAGGGCCTCTTCATATCCTTAGAACGGCTTCCCAAAAAGCTTTCTTTCCATCTCTTGTGAAACTCCTCTGCCTGGCCGCCGCCCCTCCCCTCCAGGCACACGCACCTTGCATCAGTCCCCAGAAAATGCTCAATAAGCACCTCATGCCAGAAGCTGCTTCAATTTCTGTGATTTGTATTTATTCCTATAAATATTCATCTCCATTTAAAAATGGGACAGACAGAATCCCGTGGACATCTGAATCCACTGTAGGAAAACTGTTAGGTTTGTATAGAGGGCCAGGAGCTCCAGAGAGGAGAGAGTATGTGTCTAAAATAGAAGACAAAATATTTTAAAACCTGCTCTAAGGCAAGGCAGTGTGGGCAGTCCTGTAATTTCTGCTCACCTCCGCTGCCTTGGGAGGGTGAGGGGAAAGGCTAATTCATAGTGGGTGGCTGGGGGCAGTGTGGGAATGTTCTCTGACCGAGGGAGAAATCAGCTTTAAAATGAGAATAAGATTTACGGAAGAGCATTGGGAGAGGGAGGGCGGATTTGCAACTGGAAATGAGCAATGTTATTGAATAAGTCAGAAGAAAAACATGCTTGAATTCTTTAACATCATCAAATAAAGCATAGATTAAAGATTGGTTTCCATGTAGTTTTATAGCACATGGGCTCAATCTGGCCCTCTGCCTATTTTCATACATAAAGTTTTATTGGGCACCCCCAATTATTTGCATATTATGTTGCTTTCTGTCATACAGTGGCAGAACTGAGTAGTTCTGACAGGGACCAGTTGGCCCTGCATAGCCTTAAATAGTGACTCTCTGATCCCTGTAGAGTGAAAGTTTGCCACCCCCTGGCATGGATCAAGATGTACCAGGTGAAGAGAAGGAAGATCACCTGAGGAGAGGGGGGAAAAGAGGAAGGTTTAGAAGATGAGGAAGAACAAAAAGGTAAGTGGCGAGCAGCAGAGGCAAGAACCCTCTCGGTTGCCTTTGTGCACAAAGGCACCCCCTTTATGGTTCAATGTTCTCCCTTTCAATCACATATGGCATCACTGCTATTCATAGTCCTTGACAGCTCTGGTCCCTGTGGGACTACACAATCATAGTGTCATTGCTGTTGGCCAAAGGAGCACTATGATAACAGCTTGCCCTGAAGAGTGAGTGTCATAGAAAATTTGGAAGTATAAATTTAAAACTCCAGAGGGTTGTAGGGCACATGGCTAATGGCCACATGAGGCCCGAAGACCCTCGCACCAACATCTCGCTTGAGGAGTTCCACCCTAAATATGACAACCAGACAGCTCACCAGGGTGAACCTGGCACTTCCCCAGTTTTTAGAGGATTTTCTGTGGTGTGACATACTGGGTCAGGTGAATAAGGGAAGCTCTAGGTTATATACAATTAAACATATTTGCTGGTTGCAGGACTTCTCAGAGGCTTTAATAAGTCTCGTGCAGCTCTGGGAGCAGAAGATAAGGTGGAGGGCTTGTCAAATGTATTTCACATGACCTTTACCATCTCCCTGCCTTTTTTATTGATAAAGCATGGGGCTTATACATTTGGGGATGTAGTAGCCTAGGCATTATTTCAAGATCAGTGTATTTGTATACATTTAAAGGTAGGATAGAGTCTTAGAAGTCACGTAGCTCCATGCCCTCATATAATGTTATGAATCTTCTTCCCCGGAATTTTATAAAATCAGATTTAGGCCTGAACATCTGTGCTCCTGATTTTCATGTTGCCCTTGGAAATCTGTTTTTGGTGTTTGGGTTTAGGGATTTTTGTAATTGCAATTTCTAATCCAATTCTAGCCTTAGATTCTCTACTCCTATTGGCTTCTGATTTCTCTCTTTCCCAAGGGGGTAATGGCAAAAAGGGGATGGAAATAATAAAACATTGTAATTGGACACTTAAAGGTCAGTCACTGGAAAAAATGAACCAGCACATTGCATCCATGGTTGTGGATGATGAGTTTTGGGGTTAAAAAAAAAAAACAAAAAACCAAAACTGTATTTCAAACACAGTCTAGAGTCAGCCCTAATTGCCTGAACCGTGGGCTTCCAAATGAGTGTTTGGAAATTGGCAATCAGCACAAGTCCACATCTGCTGTGACAAACTCCTGGCTCCACTGTGTCCTCAATCATGTGAAGAAGCCCTCCTTACGTCCTAGTCATACTGTCACTTCAGTGTGGATTTGGCTTCCTCTGTGACATGCTTAGCAAACAAGGGAGGCTACCCAAGAGGTTTGAGGAAGTGTGCCAGGGTTTACTCAGAGCTCTAGGATAAACCCAATGTATTTTCCTGGAGTCTTTTTAAATGACTTTTTTATTGAATTATAACACACACACACACACACACACACACACACACACACACACACACACGGGCACGCACGAGAGAGAAGAGTACATACATGTCCTGACCGAGCAACTCAGATTTTCAACATATGAATGTACCCACATCACTGGCATTCCTGAAGGATCAATTTCAACCACGCATGTTAAATTAAAGCAAGTACAGATACGTTACCAAGTAATACACCTTATGCTTAAAAATAAATGCAAGCCCTCAAGGAACTTTCAGAGCTCTTCATGAATTACTACATTTTTGTTGTTGTTGTTCTTGGAAAATCTGCCCACTTCTATAAGCAAACAGATGTATTCTTCTTTGCTATTAGTTGCTATCTGATAAAAAAAAAAAAAAGTTGGAGGAGAAATCGACTAGGCAGAAAAAAAGAAGTAACCAGAACGGCCCTGAGTCCTTATGCTGTGTTAGGCATTGGGCGTGCATTACCCTAAGTGTTCCTAACAAGCCTGAGGGCGAGGCACCGTATGCTTGAAGCCACTGAGGCTTCTAGGCATTGCCTGAGAGCCGCAGAGCTAACATCCCGGGTCCATCTGACCTGAACATCTATTCTCTTAATTGCTCTGTTCAATTGCCTCTGTGACATTTCTCTGTTTCCTTTTGTTTGGGACAAGTGATCTCACAAAAGAATATTATTATTATTATTATTATTATTATTATTATTATTTAGTGAATTGGACATCTCGACTTCTCTGTGTACTGCTCTAAAAGTATAAAATTTATTTTTAGGTTGGAGACACACATCAGTGGTCTTGTTGCATAGCCCACTGTCAGTTTTAGAGGAAAAGCAATCCAAGTTGAATTTGGAATGAATTACCTTCAAATGGCCATGCTTGCAATGTACTACTGTAATCTGGGATATTGCAAGGCAGCTTAATGTGCTGGGTGATGACACGTATGACCATTATGTGGCTCTCCCTCATTGAATGCGTTGGGCGCAACCCAAATCATAAATCTGCCAGCAGACAAAACATAAAATTTACATGCAAGATCAAATCTCCCCTGTTCTGATTTTTACACAAGGGTCACCAGTGGGTAGTAAATTAAGATTCAGAATAAAAGTTACCTGCAGGTGCTAAATCACTAAACCATGTCAGGATCAGAGAATTTTCTTTTGTTAATAATGCCACTATTTGTTATCAGAGCCTGTGCTTACATGAACACTGGGTCCCTGTTTGTATAAGAAAAGGTGCCCTTTGTCCCTCAGAGATTTTGGATTTCTTTTGTTGGAGGTGGTCACGTCATTTTCTCAAACAGCAGGATATCTGGGACCAAGATCTGGGTTTGAAAGCTAAACGTAGGCCAGCAGACATGCTTGGATGGTCTGTCATATTAATAAATCTCATGTTGCCAAGAAATTACACATATATTTTAATTTCATTAGCTTTCAAGAAGTATTTATTGAGCACCTGCTGCCAGATACTGTTTTAGGCATCGAGAAATGGTCAGGATCAGTGCAAGAAAAAGAAATCACCCTAGGTATTTTAAGCAGGTGGGGATTTAATGTCGGAAATATGATGCTTAGAAAATCCCAGGAAGTGTCAGAGGAGTGATTCTCTGAGCACCTCTGAGGGACTGTCCAGTCCACTGACGGGAGGTACCAGGAGCCCATTGTCACCACACAGCCATCTCAACGCCCTGTTGTACAAAAGCCTCACTTGTCTCAGCCCTTTATAACAAAGATGGGGAGATAGGCCTCTGCCTCACTTCTGCTTTCCAGAGGATTCGTGTGTGCAGTGAACCTATAGAGTAGAATTTATATCCAGCTGCAGAAGAGGCTGGCAAAAGTAATCCCAGACTCCTCTGGTGGAAGAAGGATGGAGTGGGAATCAGGAGAATGGGTCTGTAATATCCCCCAGGAGGGTACGGGTGCAAAAATGCCTAATTTCAAAACAATACGTTCAGTGCGGTCCCAGTCCTCTGTGTTGAGTGTTGTGGGAATAGAGAGGACCTACACTTCTCCTAGACTGGGATCTCTAAGGAGGATTGGTGGCAGAAGCTGCTTCTACACTGCATCACAGAAGGTGAGGAGGAGTAATCAGGTGGAGAAGTGAAGGAACAGTCGCGGGGACAACCTGAGCAACGTGAAGGGCTGATGTGTACGTGTCCGTGCGTGTGTGCGTGCGCGTGCGCACCTGCAAACCAGAGACAATTCAGAATTGATGAACAGCCTATGAATGGATATTATAAGGAGATGGATGGACTGAAGACAGATACCAATAAAAGCAAGTTTAAAAAGGTCTGTTTGCCATACCAAAGCACAAGGACACTCCATAAAATGATGGAGTCTGTTATGAACATTTATTGTTTATGCCTGTTTTCGTTCATTTTCTATACTTTTAAGAGTATCCCTTCATTCCTTGGGAACTTCTTGTCCCAAATTCAGTCAGTATGGTTCAAGTGGGATTGACCCCACCTCCTGGCTGTGCTTAGAAGGCACATGATGCAGGCGCGGCTATGAGGGCACAGTGTATTTATGGCCAAGTGAACAGGAGTCTTGAGTCAAACTGATCAAAGACAAGCATCAGGCCTTAGATCTCATTGCATTTGTAAGTAACTATGACCATTTGGGGTTTGTTTTACTTTGCTGGAGTTGCTAAGTGAAAGACATCAGCGTGGAGAGGCTGAGGTTCCCCCAGAGGCTGCCTGGGAATGACATCAACAGGGAGGAGAACAAAGCCCAGGGGTGAGGAAGATTAAGTGCTATCATTTTCCTTGGATCCATGAGCCATTGACTCTGCTCATAGCTGGCCTGAAAATCCCCAGTCTCCTCAGTCTCATGAGCCAGAAAACTCCCTTCTCTTGTTCAAGTCACTGTGAATTGGATTTCTGCCATTCGCAATGGAAGAGATCTTGAAGATTATGTGGGGCCATCCAAAGGTCTTAAAACGAGTATCACTATGATCAGATAGAATGAGTGGATATAAGACTGAAAGCAGGGAGAGGAGTGTGGAGGCTTGTAGCCTCATCACTAGGAATGACCGTGTGAGCTCAGCTCTGAGGTGGTAGAGGGCACAGATTTGGGAAATGGTTGAGAGGTGAAGTCAGTACTGCTTAGGACTGCTCATTTTATCTGGGCTAATGGCCACATGTCATAGCCTTGTTTGCAACTGGAACAGTCGTGTTACAAAGTAGTAACCTGTGGGAAGTGCACAGAGGTGTAGGTGCAAACCTGGGGTCATATCTTTTTTTAAATTTATTATTTTATTTTATTATATCCAGTTAGCTACTGTATAGTACACCATTAGTTTTTGATATGGTGTAGCGTCCAGTGATTCATTAGTTGCTTGTAACACCTAGGGCTTATCACAACACGTGCCTGCCTTAGTACCCCTCCCTCTGCTCCCCCTCCCTCCACCCTCCTCCCCTCTGAAACCCTCAGTCTGTTTCCTGGCACCATAGTCTCTTGAGATTCATCTCCCTCTCTGATTTCTCCCCCTTCAGATTTCCTTTGCTTCCCCTATGGTCATGTTTTTAAAACAAAGGTCCTATCCTCTTCTGCTTCTCCTCCTCCTCCCCTTCCCACCACCGATGGGCTGAAATAGGGACATGGAGATTTTAGGCAAGCTCAGAAATGCTAAGGAGACCAAGGCTTGAGGAAGGTCAGGGCTTCAACTCCCTGGATTCTGACAGTTTCATGCAGCAAAACCACCTACATCCTTGCCCCACTGACCACTTTCTCCTTTTACTGAGGGAGACAGGAAGCTTTTTTCTTGTTTTAAGCCACTGTTTCTTAGTCTGTCAAGGAAGCTGGCCTATTGTTCTGACCAACATGGCAGCATTGTAGATACAGGGAGTGAGGATGGGGAAGGGTTCAGGGGAAGGATTGCTAGGCAGATTTGTATTTTAGAAGAATTGTTCTGATGGTGAATAAATGTGGAGGGGGGAACCATCGGAAAACATGAAGGCCAGTGCACAAGTCTGAGAGGGGAAGAATGGCATTTGAGACTAGGGTAGAAGGAGATATGTAGATGGACTCAAGATGTATTTAGGAGCTAGAACCCAATGGGCATGATGACTGATTGTTGGTGGGGTCAGGGGAAAGAAAGAAGTAATGGAGCCTTAGGCCACTGGGTAAAAGATGGCAGCATTTACTGAGTTTGGGACCATAGGAGTAGGACAGGTTTGAAGGGAGAGAGAATGAAGGCAGGTTGGGGCATACTGAGTTTGAGGTGTGACATCTAAGAGGGGATGTCTTTAGGATTTAGGATGCAAGCGACTAATGCTAAGCAGGGAAAGAAGGACTAGAGTTAAAGACCTACATAAATGGTAACTGAATCGGTGAGTATTGATGGAATTGCCCCAGAGGGGACAGGTCTAGAACAGAATCTTGAGGATATAGCATTTATGAAAAGAAGTGTGCAGAATAGAGGAGTGGTCAGGCAGGTGGGGCGAGAGAGGTCAGAATAAGAAAGGTGGGTTGGAGAGGAGGATGTGGGTAGAAATAGCTTGCTGCTGGGAGGCTAAAAGAGAACGGTTCTGGAAAGTGTCCCCTGGATTTGGTAACAGATGGGTTTGATGACCTCGACAAGAGTAATTATGTCTCGGTGGGGGCAGAAACCATCTGGGAGTGGTTTGAGATGTGAGCGGAAAGAAGATAGGGAAGAGAGAATGTAGACACCTGCTCCAAGAACTTGGTTATAAAGGGGAAGCGAGGGATCAGGTGTTGGCTAGAGAATGACATTACATCTGAGGTGAAAGTGTATCTGTGTTTTTTTCTTTCCTATTTCTAAGTCCCATAAACCTATGCATCAGTGAGCATGCATAAAGGATGTAACAGTGTTCTGAGAAGACTTGTTTTAATTTTCTAGCCAGATAAAACACTCGAAAGAGCTTTCAGCTAGCCAACTGACCCATAATGTCCATCACCGACTCACTCCGCTTTCATTCAACCATTTGGCGTGTATTGGGCAACTGTCATGTGCTCGGCACCGTGCCACATGCTCCAAGGGAGAGAGAAGACGTGGAAGATGTGATTTCGGTCTTATAGGAGCTTGCAGTGACAAGACCTTGTCAAGACACAGCACTGTGAAATGACAAAGTGCCCTTGCACGCATGTCGTTGGTATGACCTGATGGCCACGTGCTGTGGGCATGTAGCGTGGGGTACCCACTGAAAGAGGGCCAGAGGGGCTAGCAGTGCTGTCTGCCTTATAGAACATGGGCCTCCGAGTGGACAGTCCCTGGGAAGCAGAGCTCTTGATCTCCCAACCCCCCCACCATGTTGCCAGAAGTTCCCTAAGGACATGCAAAGGATGATGGGCATGGTGGCAGAGATGCATGTTGGGAGAAAGGGACTGATGGATCGTTCAGGGCCCGGAAGGGGGCAGAGGTACCTTTGGGTGACCAAGAACCTAGGATCTGCATTTCATCTTCTTGGGCTTGTCCACATCCCTGAATGGAGCTTTTGTCGCTGGAGTGCTCTCTCAGGTTGCCTGTCCTCCTCTTCGGGGTGATGTTAGCAGGAGAGGCGGGGAGGGGACGGCTCCAGGTAAGCTCATGTCATGTGAAGACAAGGAAGGAATGTTGAATGTTCCGCTAGGTCCTGTGACACCAGGGCCACCATGGAGAAGAGAGCAGGAGCTCTAGTGTCTGCTAAAGGCTCCCAGGACAATAATAATGATAAATGATCATAACAAAAGCCACTACTATTTTTGAGAGCTTATTATATTCCAGGTACTGTGCTAAGAGCTGTTCAGCGATTACCTCTTCTTTTTGGGGGATATTTTGTTTGTTAGAGAGTGCAAGGAAATAAGGGAGGAACAGAGGGAGAGGGAGAGGAAAGAGGCTCAGACAGAGTCCATGCTGAGTAAGGAGCCCGATTCAGGGCTCAGTTTCACAACCCTGAGATTGTGACCTGAGCTGAAACCAAGAATCCGATGCTTAAGCAACCGAGCCACCCAGGTGCCCCTCTTTTGTTGTTGTTGTTGTTGTTGTTTTAGTTAATTTTTGAATAGATAATAGAATCACAATTCAGAAAAAGCGTCAATGAATACTGTCTGCTGGACAACCATACTGTTAGTGGTTTTTGTATATCCTTACAAATATTCTTTACCCTTATCTTTTGTGGTTTGCTTTTGTTTTTAAAAAACACAAGTGGAATTATTCTGTACCCCTTAACATTTTCACTTAATGATATACGTATGGCTCTTTCCAGGTCAGAACATAAAAGAACCCATTTTTTGTTTATCTTGGGGAAGAACAGCATTCTATCCCATCCACTGTTTAGATCAATGTAATTGGTTTAGCCCTCTAGAAAAAGCCATTGAAATTTGTTTCCATTTGTTTACAAATACAAGTAATGCCACAATGAGGAACCTTGCATAGAAGTCATTTTCCATCACAGCTCTGTCTGTAGGATAGACTCTGAGAAGTCTAACTCGTCACGTCAAGGGGTGGGTGTGTGCCTTTGTGATTTTGGTAGATAATGCTGCAGAGCCCTGCGTGATGGTTACATCTGTTTAAACGGCGTGCAGCCATATATCCGTTCCACCCAGCACATTGGGTGACCCAACCTTTGCACTGTTGCCAATAAACTAGGTAAAACCTGGCATCTTACTATGGTGACAATGGTCAGTTCTCTCTCTCTCTCTCTCTATTTATTTATCTATTTTTTTTCAGTGTTCCAAGATTCATTGTTTACGCCCCACACCCAGTGCTCCATGCAATATGTGGCCTCAGTACACACCACCAGGCTCGTCCATCCCCAACCCCGCTCCGTTCCAAAACCCTCGGTTTGTTTCTGAGTCCAAAGTCTCTCATGTTTCATCTCCCTCCCTGATTAACCCCAGTTCACATTTCCTTTCCTTCTCCTACTGTCCTTCATATCATTTCTTATGCTCCACAAGTAAGTGAAACTGTATGATACTTGACTTTCTCTGTCTGTTTTATTTCATTCAGCATAATCTCCTCCAATCCAGTCCATGTTGCTACAAAAGTTGGGTATTCATTCTTTCTGATGGAGGCATAGTATTCCATTGTATATATGTACCACATCTGCTTTATCCATTCATCTATTGAAGGGCACCTTGGCTCTTTCCACAGTTTGGCGATTGTGGCCATTGCTGCAATGAACAGTGGGGTACATATGACCCTTATTTTCACTGCATCTGTATCTTTGGGGTAAATGCTCAGTAGTGCAATTGCAGGGTCATAGGGTAGCTCTATTTTTAATTTTTTAAGGAATCTCCACACTTTCCCAAAATGGCTGCACCAACTTGCATTCCCACCAACAGTGTAAGAGGGCTCCCCTTTCTCCGCAGCCTCTCCAACACTTGTCGTTTCCTGTGTTGTTAATGTTGGCCATTCTGACTGGTGTAAGGCGGTATCTCAGTGTGGTTTTGATTTTAATTTCCCTGATAGCTAATGATGACCAACATTTTTTCATGTGTTTGTTAGCCATTTGTATGTCTTCTATGAAGAAGTGTCTCTTCATGTCTCCTGCTCATTTTTCGATGTGATGATATTTATTTTGGTTGTGGAGTTTGAGGAATTCTTTATAGACCTTGGGTATCAGCCCTTTGTCTGTAGTGTCATTTGCAAATATCTTCTCCAATTAAAAAACAGTTCTCTTAGCATGAATGAGTGTCTTTGTGTATGTTCGGTCATTTGCCTTTTGGGTTTATATTTTTTTCTGTTTCAGATTGTTTTTGACTTCAATTTCTGGAAGTTCTTATTAGAAAAGTTAGCATTTTGCCTGTGATTCTTCTCAGCTTGTCAGTCTTTCACTTTGCATGAGTGGCTTTTTCATGCTAATTAAAAATATTGTTTATAACTGAATTTATCAACCTTCGTGTCTTGTGCTGTTATCAAAAATTTGTCTTCCATTGTGATGTTATAAAAACACCCTCTCAATGCCTCCTCTTTTTTTCCTGAAAGATTTTATTTATTTATTTGAGAGAGGGAGTACAAAGGGGGAGAGGCAGAGGCTGAAGGAGAGAGAGAAGCAGACTCCAGGGAGAGGGAGAAGCAGACTCCAGGGAGTCTGATGTGGGGCTCGATCCCTGGGACCCTGGGATCATGACCTGAGCTGAAGGCAGACACACCCAACCGAGCCACCCAGGTACCCCTCCCCAGCACTTCTTTGGCTTTATTTTCATATTTCCATCTTTGATCCCTCGTGGTTTATTCTGATGTATGATCTAGGTATATATATCTCTTTGTACATTTCCCTTCTTTTAAAGACTTGTTTATTTTAGAAAGAGGGAGAGCATGAGCGGTGGGGGGGGGGAGGCAGAAGGAGGTTGGAGGGGAAGAGAGAGAGAGAAGTTCCTCAAGCATACTTCCTGCCAAGCACAGAGTCCAACACAGAGCTCAATCACAGGACCCTGTGACCATGGCCTGAAGTCAATAGTCAGATGCTCAAATGACTGAGCCGCCCAGGCCCCTCTTCTTTGTATATTTCTGATGGCTACGCTGTTATCCCAACACCATTTATTGAAAACCCTTCTTTTCTTTCTGATATGAAATGCTTCATTCATTATACAGTTATTTCATCTAATTCCCATGACACCCTTCAAAGTCCACATATTTCTCCTATTACACAGATGAAGAAATGGAGAGTCGGAGAGGTGAAACATGCAGAGGTGGTATTACCTAGGTTTGACCCTAAGCCTGATCTCATGGCTATATTGTTTCTCTCAATGGAAATCCTAAAAGATACTCTGTTGGGAGCTTGTGTCTTCTCCTCAATACTGGAACCCTTATGTTATTGGGGTTCAGCTCTTCTCTCTGCTGGCCCTCTCCCAGCCACTGTCTACTGACCTCCCTGACCTGCAGCTCTTGAGCTCAGACTTGTGAATGGTCAGCTCAGCCTGCAGGCATCCCTGGGAGTGCTCTTGCTGGGTGATCCTGCCTCAGAGCCTATTCCACTTGTGGCTGCAGTCAGAAGGGCCAAACTGTGTGGTAACAGAAAGCAGTGCCCTTCACTGGGATGCTTCCAACATGGTGGGGCACTTTGCTCCACGTCTACAGGTGTGGGCAACATTCCTCCTTCTTGATATGAATAACGTCTTGCGTCCTCTGTAGAGATCAGGGCTTTTGGGTTGTAAATGACAGAAACCCAACATGAGCTAACTTGAACAAAAGGAAGTTTATTTTCTCTTCTAAGAACATGGTGGAAGAAGCTGCGGTCTTATTGGCCTGGGGATGCCAGGATCCAGGAACATCAGAACCATTAATTGTTTGTCTTTTCCTCCTTTTCCTTCTGTGACACTCAAATTCCAGAAGAGGCAGCCAAGGGCTTACAACGCTACAGGTCACAAAATCTCAGGGAAAGACTCTCCTTGCCCAGCGTTGGGTCATGGATCTTTCCCGAAATGATCAGTGTGGCCAGGAAAGGGAGGTGTGGGATCTTGGACTGGCCCAGCCTATCCAGGGGACCACCAGCAGGGTAAGGGCGAGTGAGTAGTGTTTTTAGAGACTCTACCAAAATCGTGGTTGGAGGGTGAAGAACAGGGAAGAGTGACTTTTACCAAAGACCATTAGGCAGAGCAGAACAGATTGGCTCCATTTCGATCTTTCCTTTGGTTCAGAGCCAGAGCGGAGTGCTTTGCCTGGTGTTACCTAGCTGTGGCACCAAACGTTGCCTTCTTCTCCCCTTCCTCTTTCTAGGAAATGACTTGTTCTGCCGGCATGTCTTTGTGAATTTTAGATCAACCATTCTCGAATTTGTGGGTACTGATCACTTTGTTTTACATCCATCCATTTGCATGTTTATTTCCTAATCCAACCAATTTTAATTGAATTTTTTGTATTGGTGGGTCTGTTCCATTACCATTATTGTGGGATTAGAGATTCAAGATTTATAAATACTCGTGGCTGAAACAGAAATTTCTTGGAAATAGCTCAGGTAGAGCAATAGGATTTAGTTCGGGTACAGTGGGAACCAAAACCTCAGGAAGAAGTCAGAAACAAGCTTAGGAAGCAGTTGTGGGTTCCTCTGCACCTCTCATGTCTGCTTCTGACAGGGACTGACCTTCTAGGGTTCAGTGGACAGACTCTCCCACTGGCCACGTGTGTCCTGGACCCGTCTTTTGAGCTCATGCATTATAGTTCCGGACACCTGAAGAGACTAGTTAGTTGGCTAGGACTGTTGTCATAAAGACCACAAACTTGGTGGCTTAAACTACAGAAATGTACTGTCTCATAGTTCTGGAGGCTAGAAGTCCCAAATCAAGGTGTCCGCAATGTTGCCTCCTCAGAGGACTCTGAAGGAGAATCCTGTCCCTCTCTCTTGGCTTCTGGTGGCTGGCTGGCAACTTTTGTGTTCCAGGGCACATAGAACCCTTTGACCTCTGCTTCTCCTGTAACATGGTGTTCCTTCTGTGTGTGATGTCTCTCTGTCCAAATTTCCATTTTTCATAAAGATGTAAGTTGTATTAAGGCCCACATTAGTAACCTCATCTTAATTAATTCCATCGTCAGTGATCCCATTTCCAGATAAGATCACTTTCTGAGGTACTGGGGTTTAGAACATCAGCACATGAATTTGGCAGGGGGATGTGATGAAGCCCCTAACACAAACTGATTCTCCTCTTTTTATCCAAATTCCAAGCTCCCAGAAGGGAACTGACTGGCCCATGTTGGGTCACACGGTAGCGTCTACTCCCAGTTGAATTAACATGTTGCTTTGGTGGTGCAGGAAGGCGGCAAGTACCCCTGCGGACTGGGGAGCTTTCCAGAAACCACAGAAAGGGTCGACCAGCTTTGCCCATTGACTTTTCCCATCCACTTCTAAACTGCTCATGTCCCTCGGTGGTCATTTATTATTGGCTGACATCTTGGCAATGAATGGGGAGAGTTGTTCAATGTGTCTCCTCCATTAGTCTGGAAAAAAGAAAAATCAGACTCACCCTGGGCAAACTGGGACCCAGTCCCATTCCCTGAGCTTTGCTATACCTGGTGAAATGTGCTGGATTTACTCAAATACTTGTTCTCCTTTCTTATGTTTCCTAAGAAAGGAATAAACTTTGTTGGGGGTTATAAACATACATTTAAAGAAAAACTGGATAACACAAACTAGAAGAAAGTATAAAGCACCCCCCATCCCACCTGCTCAGAATAAACACTATTAACAGGTCGATGTACTTTTTTTCCAGACTGTTGTTATTTACCAATAATTGTATTCACATGCAAATGCATGCATGCATATGTTAATAGGATCATATTATATGGAGTATTGTGGCTTTTTTTACTTTTTTATTGATACCATTCCATATTAGTCTATATAGATGTACATCAAATTTGTAAAATATTTCCATAGCATTTTTATGTATTTATCCATTCTATTGTTGGATATTTTAGGTTCATTTCCATTTTTTTTTTTGAACAGCAGTATGTTAGTGATTATCCTTGTCCATGTATCTTTATGAATTCCTGGAAGGAGCATTGCCGGGTCAGCGGGTGAGCCCTGCTGCAGGCATGAAGAAATGGTAGAAGAGACTTAGCAACCGCCAGGCCATTCCAACCTTTTCCCCAGCCTTTCTCAACACACACACACACACATACACACACACACACAGCTGCTTAGAGAAAATTTGCTTTTGAGTAGCATTCAGGAGATGAGAGAATGCCAGTTTTCCCGGTAGGGGCTCTCTTGGTGGGAGTTCACATCAGGCTGTTCCTGTTGGGGGGGAGGGACGGGGGTGGGGGGAACTGCTCTCCTTTGCTCTCGTGTATCAATTTGCATCCCCCAGCCTTGCACCCCTGCTGCTGCAGGTATAGACCCATGATCAGAATCCTACCCATCAGATTCATTGTGGATACGTTTTCCTATTCTGTTTACCATCTCATAGATTTCTTTTCTTCCTGTGTCTTCCTCTGTCTAGGTTGAAATCTTGTTTGTAAGATGGCCCGATGCCCACTGAGCCCAAAGTGGGTGCCAAGCAGAGCAGGTGGTGGGCTGGCTGTGGCCCCAGAGGCTGGGGGCAGGTGGGTTTTATGCTGACTGGCGTGGGCGGGGGGGTTTTGCCTTTGAAGCCACCAATGAACCAACAAAGACAGCAACAAGAGCTAAATTCAGTGACCCTTTGCTCTCTAGGAGAATGTCTCGGTGTTCCTAATTTTAAAGGTCTCTGCGTTGACCAGAAGGCTTGGTGCATGACACGTGATGTAAGCCGGCCGTATTCATGATGTCCACCAAGTCTGCTTTTAAGTCACCTGCCCGTGACACATAATAACAAGCCAGGGTGATGTGAGGTCTGGATTGAAGGACAGTCCCCTGTAGGTCTTTGTTTTCTGGGATATTTGTAGTTCCCTAAGTTTTGGCTTATTTGTCTTTGGGTTTGAGGAGCCTGTGGAGGAACTCTGCAGGGAGGGGAAAGGAAGGCTGTGTGTGAGTGTGTGTGTGTGTGTGTGTGTGTGTGTGTTTCACAGCCCCAGGCACCGCTCACAGCTGTCAGGCATCCTATTAGGGCATTGTCAAGGGACGTTAACCTGGGTGCAGTCACACAGCTGCTGCTGCTGCTTCTTCTTCTTCTTCTTCTTCTTCTTCTTCTTCTTCTTCTTCTTCTTCTTCTTCTTCTTTAAAGATTTTATTTACTTATTTATCTGACAGAGAGAAACACAGCCAGAGAGGGAACACAAGCAGGGGGAGTGAGAGAGGGAGAAGCAGGCTCCCCGCCCAGCAGGGAGCCCAATGCGGGGCTCCATCCCGAGCCTCTGGGATCATGACCTGAGCTGAAGGCAGTCACTTAACCAACTGAGCCACTCAGGTGCCTAGTCACACAGTGCTGAATGCTTTAAGCACAGTTTCATTAAATGCTCATAAAAACCTTTTGTGCCTTCATTATTATTCCCATTCTCCAGACAAGAAAGCTGAGTCTGGGAGAAGCTCCATCATTTGCCTGGGATCACATGGCTGATGCAGAGCAGGGCTGTGATTTCAGTCCTGTCCTCTCCAGTGCCCACCTGGTCTCTTCACACCACCGGCTGAGGCTTCGGGAACTCAAATGCCGTCTTTGGTTCTGGGGAGATGCTTTCCTGAGCAGTCAGTGAGGGCAAGGTGAACATTATCTCACCAGCAGTATACTTTGTTTCAACCCTGGGCAAGATGCTAACAATAATTATTTGTAATAATAGTTGGAGTTAATAGAGTGTGGCCCAGGGGCTAGATTTTCCACCAAGGTCTTGATATATATTATCTCATTTAATCCCACCCAGTAGCCCTATGGAATAGATACTGTGATGATCCCTGCAATTTCCAGCACTTTTGCCTATTTCCTCCTGCTTTGTTGTGGACCCCGCCCCCCCCCCCCCCCCCCCCCCCCCCCCCCCCCGGTCCCCGGCCTCCTGCAGTTAGAATTAGCCATTAGAAGCTTCACGAAGGTAGGGACCATTTCTGCTGCCTCACCACCATATTGCTGCCATCTCCCCCACTGCTGAGCCGATGTCGAGGACCCAGGAAGTCACTGCTAAATCCAAGAATGCAGCAGTCTCCTTGAGAGGCAGTCAGTGAAGCCCTGAGATGTGACATCTCTAGACTCGACCTCAGATCTCGGTTGGTATGCAGGGGGCTCCGGAACGCTTAGATACTCTGTCTCTTTCAAGGAGTTAAGAACTTCACTTGCTGACTTCGAAAGGTCTAATGTGAACCATTATAAGTTGGGGAAATCAGAACATTAGGAAGGTTTTCATAGGGTAAGCATTTGACCCATTCTGCTTTGGATAGGCAGTGTGTATCCACTGCGGAGTTCCATGAGCCGGCTCATGTCCCAGAGAACAGGGCTTCCTACCTGTGGTCAAGTTTGCCTCCATGAAGTCTGTGGACTATCATGGTTGGAGCATCCCCATCCCTGCTTAGGAGTTGGAGCAAGTTATTCTTTAAAATTCTTTTGTATCAAAATTGGGAAATATCAGGGTTCCTATGCAAGGACTGCACAAACTTTTGCAAGGACTCCAGTGTTCTTGGCTCTTCTTGCTCTGAAGTTGGTCTTTCAGTGAGCCCATTGGAAATCCTGCTCTGTGGCTCTACAGTCTAGAGCACTGTGCCCCAGGCACACTTTCTCTACAACCAACAGGAACAATTCCTCAAGGAAGGAATTTTCAACAAAAAGCTATGGGGTTAGAGCAGCAGGGACTCCAGAGGCTCTTGTGTTCCCACTGCTAGCCAAGATGGGGCTGGTAGGACAAGGCCAGGATGGACCAAGAAGATACTCCTCTGGGCTTCAGGAAAGAAGTAGCCAAACTTAAGAACAGGTACCAGGTTCTTTTTGCCTTGTAGAGTTCTGTCACGTAACCATGTTAAGTACTCAGTAAGTCCTAGCTCTGATCAGGCCGTGTGTAATGGAAGGGATTATAGACCAGGGCATGAATGATGTCTGTGGCTGGACAGTTCTGTGTTTTAAGGGGCTGTCATGAGCATTCTAGAATTTTGAGCAGCATCCTTGGCCTCTGTTGACTAGGTGCCAGGAGCAACCCTTTCCCATTTGTGACAACTGAAAATGTCACAGTACATTCCTGCCTGTCCCTGAGAAGGCAACAATCACCCTCATCGAGAACCACTGTACTCAGTGATTTACATACATCTTGGCATTTAATCCTCCACAACCTACCAGCTATTATTCCCTGTTTTGCAGGGGTGAGGTCTGCAGCATAGTGAAGTTCAAAACGTTGTCCCCGATGTCTCAGTGCTAGGGCACGTGTAGCTGGAGCTGACGTTTTTAACTGCCGTGTTCTGTCACATGACAAGTACAGGGGCATCGTACCAGAAAGCCATATTGCCTCCCTCCACTGAGCAAGTTCTGTTCTATTTCTATTCCTTTATTTGTTTAAGACATATTTCTGGAGCATCTGCGATGTGGCAGGCAGTGTTCTGGATGCTGGATGGGATAATGCAATGAATTAAATCACATAATTCCCCACCCTGCGGGATTTAGAAAGTACTAATGGGCAGCATCTCATTGCCTGAGCCCTCAGGACGAGTGAGGGGGCAATGGGACCGCATCACCCCACAGGTGACAACTTATGTTGACATTTTGCTTTTCTTCCTAGTATTACTGTTGTTTTTTTTCCTAATAATGCCCTCCATTTAAGAGTTTTCCTCCAACCAACCTTTGAATTTCTGAAATTTAACTTATGATACTAAACTCTGTATAGCTCTGGTGGAAATGGAAGTAAGACTAGGGAACGGAAGGCATATGTATTTTTAATGCAATATTGCAAAATAGCTGCTCAGCATTTTTTTAAGTCTAATCAGGCAAATTTTTTCTTGCTTTCTTTCCCTTCCTGGGTAAGCGATGAGGCTTTGATGTTCTTGCAAGTCATTTAATAATAAAGGCATGGATCTAGCATCTGACTTTTATGAGTTATTTTTAAATGGACTGGAGTTGATGTTGTGATTTTTTTTAAAGGAGAATTTTGTTTCATTTTAGGTCCAATGTGAACTTTTGCATTGGAGCACACACATAAGTCTCTAACAGTCATGGAAGTCTTTTGATGAATGGCACCATAAACGCAGGCAATTTTCTACATCTTGTTTGTTGGCTTTTGAAATTTACAGGGTTTCTCTTTAATGCAATTGTCTATGCCGGCTAACAGGTGATTTTACAGTCTCCGCGTCTTTATCATTAGGAGTAAAAAAAAAAAATCCTCACCTTAGATTCTTTATTCTCACAGGATCATACATAATTCCAAATAACCAGCAATATTTTGGCCACAATTCGATTTGGTGGCGCTGAGGGGAAATAGCTCCTGTTTTGCTAACTGTGGAGCCCCTTTCTGCTACATACATTTGAGTTTTAAAAGGTCTGGACACATTCTGAAATGTGTCCTATCAGTCTGATGCATGCCTCCAGAAACGTCCAAATGCAGTTTTGAAATAGTCGTGACATGATTGAAGTTGCTCCGAACCCTTGGAATGCCTTTTATCTTAGACTACTCCGGGGGAGGGAAGAACTGTGTTCAGAGAGGGCAGGCTTTCAGGTTCTGTCACAGGTCACAAGTGCATAGAATTATTGGAAGTTGAGTTATGTTTCTATTATATTGGCACAATCAGTCAAACAGTTTGTCATCCTTTTAAGATCAAATCAGTCCCCCCCAAATGCTTACATTTACCTGTTAAAATAATTTTTATGAGTTGTTTTTAAAAGACTTTGGCCCCTACCCTATATACTCTATATACTCACTAACTGCTACCAACATGTTAGAAAATATAATAAAATAAATGTATGTGTAGCTGGTGATATATTTTATATATATTTTATACAAATATGTGTTATATAGGGATATGTTGTATCTTAGATGCATAAAATAATTTTCTCACTTGCTATTATTTCTTGCATGTTGCTCACAAGCCACTTTATCAGACACTCTCAACTGTATACAGTTGTAACAAATAATGGATAATGAAGGAGAGTGAAGCGAGATTAAGTTAACTTTTTTTTTTTCATGTTAAAAAGAAGTTTGAGGTGGAAGGTTCAGGGCTGATATGGTGATACCACAATGTCATCAGGGATCCTGGCTGTTTCTAGCCATTTGTTCTCTTTCCTTAGAATGTGGCCATTGACTCATGAGCCAAAATGGTTGCTGGAATACCAGGCATCACAGCCAGGCTCCTGGCAACAAGAGAGAGGAAGGAGAGAAGTCTCTGCTCATACTCTTTGAAGAGATTTGTGGGAGTGCTACATAATATTTCTATTTCCATCTTACTGGCTGAGACTTATTATTTGGTGGTGGAGGTATACATAATCTTAGAGCTGGTTCGCAACGTACCCAGCTGGAAGTCAGGATTCTGCTGCTGTGAAAGTTGAACGACAAGCCACACCCGTGTTCTAGTAGGGGAGAAAAACTTAAACTTGCCAAGTAAAGGTAACTCGGACTCTTCCTGTTTCAGACAGCTGCGTTCAGGTGGACTGTCGCTTTTGCATAAAGGCTAATTCTCTCTTCTTCCTTCTCCTTTCCCTAGGTAACACCTGGTTAAGGAGAAGGTTAGCAACCTCAGAGCGGGGCAGGAGGAATGAGGTGCCTCTTGTTTGTGCTGACCCTAGGGGATGAACGGGCCCTGCTGTGGTGTGTGGCCATGGCCCGGGACATCAAGCTGGCCTTCGCTGTCCCCTGCCTATGCTGCTCTGGTCTCGGCTTGCACAGGCTCCCTGCTGCTGCTGACTACAGCCTTGCCCATACCTTTGGGATATGAGGTTTCTCCCCTTCTCCTGACCTGCCAGCCCTCTCAGAACTTTCACACCGATGGAGGAGGGCCCAGGCTGGACCCTAGTCCCATATCTTTTACCTTATTTGTTTTCATCCCACCCTAAATGCTTATCTCAGAACGGTGGGTCTCCCCACAGTTTTGTGGGATGCAGGGTGCTGGCCCCAATGTTTCTGCCACCTCCTTCTTTCAGAGTCCAGCCCTGTGAGGGGAAAGAAAAAACTGGGGGCTTGGAGGTCTTAAGTCTTTGTCCTGCTTTCCTTCCTTCTTATGTCTGTGTCCCCTGCTCTCTGAACTTCACGGCCGGGATAAACTGCCTTTTCCTTCCGTAGTAGACTTGATGCCTAAGCCTTCGTGGCCAAAGAACTTCAGAAGGAATACAAAGGAAAACATTTGTCATAAGGGAAACATATTTTGTAAGTTGTCTTTTCGGTAGATGCCCAAACAGTTTACTTTCTCAATAACTCAGAAATAGCACTGTAACATCGTGTGTGTGTGCACGTGCGCATGTGTGTATTTTATTGTGAATGTCATAAAAATCAACATGAATTCTGCCCTGATCCAATTATCAAGACTATGAAATTAACAAAAATCTTAGTCACGTGTTGCTTATAATACTGTTAACATAGGGTAAGATTAGAAGATCATGCCCTGCTTTAATGAATACTGAGTTATTTGGATTAAAGAAAAAAAGGGTACGATTTCTTATTACGACCAGTGTTTTTAGTTGCTAGCATGTGTGTGTTGAAGGAATGAAGAAACTAGTGATGTATCTGAAATCAAGTCTTTGTAAGGGAAAAAAAGAACAAAAAAGAATTCACAATCCTCTGGACCGGTCTTTTATTTTAACCTTAGATATTCTTTCCCCTTCGGCATTTTGATTGTCTTAATTCAAACTCAGATGCCCCTCGGCACATTTTTTATCCCGCTTGGAGGCAATATGAAATTTACGCGGTCTGTCATTGGTAGTAATTGCTTTAGAGAACGCCATCAAGACCCTCCTCCACCACACATCAGCTTATCCCTGTCGAAATGCATGGCACCCACATTAAGAACATGTTTTATTCTGCCTCCCTTATTCAGTGACACTGAGAAAGAAGCATCGTTACAGAGCTGAGAGGGAGCGCCCTGTTTCTAAAGCAATAAACCTTTTCCCTATCTTTTTCTTCTTTCATGTTGCTGGCTATTAATTGTAAACTTTCATGATATCGAGAACAGTAAAAAGGGCAATAAAATTGTTCCTGTGAATTGTGGGGCTTTGAGCCTGTGGCATTTATTTGTTTAGATATTTATTTATTACTTAAGATTTTTTTTTCTTTAGAGATCTAATAAGTCTGCTTGAGAGACCCAGGGTAGCCACTTTTTATAAGGTGACCAAATATTAATCTAAAGATTAATAAAGTTCTGCCTGTTTCCTGGGGCTATACAAGGTACTATGACTTTTGGTCATACTTCTCTTTTTTTTTCTTTTCTTTTCTTTGAGAGTGGAAAATGCCTTTTGATTTCAGGAGGGCTTTATTGAACTGTAACTGGAAGTTTGATGCTTTGTAATTTATCTGTCGAAGAGAAACGGCCATCTCTGTATTATTGGTATAATATTTGCTGGGTATGTTATTTGTGGCCCACATTTGCTTTGGAAGGAAAAGGCCGGTTTTTCATTCCCCTTAGTGAGCTATTGGAATGATTCCTTTGGGTCAACTTGGATTCTTTGAGGAATTTATACCTGTGCAGTCCCCTAAGTCCTAAACCACACTCTAAAGGAAAACCTAAATGGATATAAGTATGGGTTTCATAATACCTCTAAGTCTATAGGAGGCTGTCAGCTTTGCTTCATTCACACTTGGGAGAAATCCCCAATCCCTGGTCCCCATTACTGGTCCACTACAAACTAAGCTAAGTGTTTAGATATTTGTTTATTTTTACTAATGGTTAAAATAGTGCAGAAGTAGTACAAGAATATATATATACACACAAATACATATATATATGTGATTTATACAAGTATATATAAATATAATACAGAAACATGAAAAAGTATGCAGTGCAAGTATCTGGGTAAACCTCTATTAGAAATAACTATTATTGGATGCATATAAAATTACATGCATTTTAAAAAAGTTGGACTTTGTAAACTATATGGGAACCATAAGGTTTAGGGCATGGGGCAGAGCAGACGAGATGGGGTCGGTCATTACAGAGATCAGCAATTCCCACTTATAACCACTGCCTATTGGAGGGGGTGTGATGTCCCCAATTTCTGGTGAGATAAGAAAGTAAGGATAATGTAGGCTCTGTCCTTCTTACTTTTATGGTGGTAAAAATACCATTATCACAATAATAAGAGATGTTTGTAATATTTTCTTAAGTCCTCTCTGGGTGTTGTAGGCTGGTAGTTATTCAGAGTGTTTGTTACCCCTCCAAAGAGGAGAACTATACATCACCTCCCACTCTGGGCCCCCAAGACATGAAGCTCTGCCATGCAACCTACTTCATTGGCTAAGTGTATCATTTCCTACCAGAATTTTTAAGAGACAGTATGTGTTCCTCCATTATTTCTCTCCCTTCCTCTGCAAGGGATGACCTGTTCCATCTGCCTGGTCTCAGGGTGAAGACGACGTGGAATAGAGTGGCAGGAAATTTGTATTGCGTATGTTGCATGACGAGGAAATGACGTTGTTTGTTTCAAGCCCCTGAGATCTGGGGCTGCTTGTTGTTGTAGCACGACTGTGTAAGCCCATTGATATGCTTGGCGATGCTAAATATGGTCAACCCTCTAAGGTTTCACAAGGTATTCAAAATTTTAAGTCTATAAAATTCAAGTATCTAGGGCTCAGTGCTCTATGTATAAATAAAATGGTAAGCAATTTTAGATATAACTGTGAATCTCTGGTGTTGAATACAGTAGTCACCAGCCACATGTGGCTATTAAATACTTGAAGTGGGGCTAGTCAGAATTAAGACAGGGTATACATGTACAACATGCCAGATTTAAAAGATTTAATACAAAACAATGTGAACTATCTCAATAATTTTTATATTAATTACATCTTGAAATAGTAATGTTTCAAATCTACTGGGTCACCATCAAATATAGTAGTAGGATGAATTTTGCCTGTTTTGACTTTTTTTTTTTAAGATTTTATTTATTTGACAGAGAGAAACACAGCCAGAGAGGGAACACAGGGGGGAAAGCAGGGGGAGTGAGAGAGGGAGAAGCAGGCTTCCCGCCGAGCAGGGAGCCCGATGTGGGACTCCATCCCGGATCTCCGGGATCATGACCTGAGCCAAAGGCAGTCACTTAACCAACTGAGCCACCCAGGTGCCCCAGTTTTGACTTTTTTTAATGTGGCTACTAAAACGTTTTAAATTACCTACGTGGCTCACGTTAGATTTTCACTGGACGGCCCTGCTCCAAGCCTTGGGAGTTCTGGCATTGTTCACCATGAGAACCTGTAGAAGTAACTTCCTGTCTTACACTGACTGCTCATCTGTAAGGCAAGAACAGTATCTGCCTGCTAAGGATATTATTATGAGGGCTAAGTAAGATCGTGACCATAAATTGTGCAGCCCATAGGAAATGCCCTTCACAATGATGAATTTTTTAGAAGATACCCTTTGCATTACAATTTGCTCATACTTTCTGCGGTGGTGGTGGTGGGCAGTTAATTTCATGACTTTGAAATACCTCCAAAATTTAGAAACTTGGAATCATGGTTATGTAAGACCAACGGATTAGGCCAAAGTTTTGCTCTGAATAACGTGAGTGAGGCTTTCTCATTCTGCTTCTGTACTTTGGCTTTTCTGGAGGGTAGAGAATTGTCTTGGAGTACCTTTCACCCTGATTTCATTATTTACCTCTTTAGAAAATGCAAATGACCAATGCACTTTAATGTATTATGTTGGGATGTTCATCTAGAAATCATTCATCTTTATTGATTCTTTTGACACAACACATTTGGGGGTGCATAAAGCAAATTCCCTGTGGACTACAAATTAATTTCCTTCATGAATCTACTCAAAGACACCAGGTTAGTTTATTTTTTCTGATGGCTGATCCATGAGGCAGATGGAGTCATTTGAAAAATGTCTGTCTTCTCAGTCTAAAACATTTTTATATGAAGATTTCCTTTGACTTTCGTTCGGTATTCAAATTAGTTTATAAATATTTGTGTTTACACATATTTGGAATCCTCTTGAGAACTCTTTGCATGTGTGTATAGCAATCTGCAGAGTTTTAGGGCATCATGTATAACATACACCTATTGATCAAACAGGCTCACATGATCGTGGGCTGCTTGATCTTGTGACCAGCAAATTACGAAGCTGCGAGCTCTATGGCCCAACTGTCAGCACCCTTCCCTGTGGCCTTCACAGTGTTTTCTAAAAAAGGGTTTCTCTTTATTTCCATCAGCAAGGCCTAAGTTAAAGGAGTGGAGGTTGATCTAGCCTTTGTGGGACACTGATCCCACGGTGGAGGGATAGTGATTATTGTTCCTAAAACCACCACCTTCAGCAGCTCTGTTATCAGACTCTGGTACATACAAGGCACTCTGAGCCTTTTGAAGCGGAGCACTTCCTGAGTTTCGAATCTCCCACAAGCCTTGTTAGCCTGTCTTGTTCCTTGGGCCACCCTTTTCTCCAGAATGGCCCCTGGGCTTCGGGGCCTCCTCAAGCACCTTTATTATTTAACTTCATTTCTCGCCTTGTGTGGGGGGTTGGTTTAATTTTTTGTTGATTTTCCAGTTCTTTAAGGTGTAATGAGAGTTGGTGTATTCGGGATTTTTCAATTTTTTTGAGTGAGGCTTGGATGGCTATGAATTTCCCCCTTAGGACGGCCTTTGCTGTATCCCATAGGTTTTGGATCGATGTATCTTCATTCTCATTGGTTTCCATGAAGT
>PITA01023674.1:0-27684 GCA_004023965.1 Spilogale gracilis
GGCTCAGTTGGTTAAGCCACTGCCTTCGGCTCAGGTCATGATCCCGGAGACCCGGGATCGAGTCCCACATCGGGCTGCCTGTTTGGCGGGAAGCCTGCTTCTCCCTCTCTCACTCCCCCTGCTTGTGTTCCCTCTCTGGCTGTGTTTCTCTCTGTCAAATAAATAAAGTCTTTAAAAAAAAAAAAAAAAAAAAAAAAAAAAAAAAAAAAAAAAAAAAAAAAAAAAAAGAGGCTATGTCACACATGGGCACAGTTTGTCGAACTCTACTTGATGAAATGCACCAGCATGATATCTGTGCTTGAAAAAGCAAAAGTCACACAAATTCTGTGTGTGTGTCACTAAAATTTGTGATTATTAGTGTGAAATTGTGTTGTGTACATGTAAGTACAGATCACATTAACATTTCTGATACATGCAGAGATTCTATATCTCTTCTAATATAGAATCAGAGATATGAGTTCTCATAGGGTAAAAAGGCTATCACATATACAGCAATATTTTTTTTTAAAGATTTTATTTATTTGACAGAGAGAAACACAGCCAGAGAGGGAACACAAGCAAGGGGAGTGAGAGAGGGAGAAGCAGGCTTCCCGCCAAGTAGGGGGCCCGATGTGGGACTCAATCCCAGATCTCCGGGATCATGACCTGAGCCAAAGGCAGTCGCTTAACCAACTGAGCCACCCAGGCGCCCCTACAGCAATATTTTTAAGCATAATTTTACACTGCATTGCTTATATTTTTCAATTTTTTAATTACAAATAAAATAACAATTCATTAAATTTCCTTTTTAAATTATCTTTAAACAATTTACAAATGCAGATTTAATCTGAGCTATGTATGTTGCTATAACAAATAAAGTGTTTATTTTTTATTTTTAATATCTACTAGTTTCACTTTTTACTTTCAAAAAATAATTTTAAATGAGGGGAAACGATAGTAACTTGAAATCATGTTAATTCTGACAGAAACAGCATTGCCCCGAAGGCTCTCAATGATGAAATGACAGTAAGATCAAAGCGCTATCCAAACTATGCCCAGTGAATCTGTCTTAAGCAGCATCAATCAAATAATAAAGTACAGACTTAAAAAATGCCTCAAAATGCATCATGCATTTTATTATCATGGAGAGATACACTGTCATAAACCTTACTATTTATTCTTCCAGAAAAACTGAGCAATGATTCACTTAAAATATTATTCAGGAATACTTAAAATCCTCCATCATAATGCTAAATGAGGCAGTAGAATAAAATGAAAGCAGTTACATTTTAGTAAAAACAAACAAACAAACAAACAAACAAATAAATCTGGAATTTAAATTAGGACACCAGGGAAAAATAAAAGTAAACCAGAGTACATAAGAAAAAGGAATTTATAGAGTTGAAAGCTAAAATAGTTGCATTAATTCTTCTATATACAAAATTTGAGAAATCAAATAATTGCTTTTAAAAAAATAAATATAATTCTTATATGGGTATCTAGGAAATCATTTTAAAACAAACTGAGAGTTTGGGAAGGGAGATGGATGGAGGGATAGGTGAGCCTGGTAGTGGGTATTGAGGGCACGAATTGCATGGAGCACTGGGTGTGGGGCATAAACAATGAATCTTGGAATACTGAGAAAATAAAATAAATTATTATTAAAAATAAATAAAATAAACAAAATAAAAAATACACCAAAAATGAGGACAATAGAAAAAAGAGTACAAATGTTATATGTTTAAACATTTATTTTAAAACCTATGTGAAATCAGGGGCGCCTGGGTGGCTCAGTTGGTTGAGCGACTGCCTTCGGCTCAGGTCATGATCCTGGAGACCCGGGATCGAGCCCCACATCGGGCTCCCTGCTCGGTGGGAAGCCTGCTTCTCCCTCTCTCACTCCCCCTGCTTGTGTTCCCTCTCTGGCTGTGTTTCTCTCTGTCAAATAAATAAAATCTTTAAAAAAAAAAAAAAAAAAAAAACCTATGTGAAATCAATACTTTTTTGATAATATGGATTTTCAAAGTATCTCAAGAAATTTAAAAAAAAGGTCTGAGCCAAAAAAGAAGAGAGGCTGAAGTAATTATTCTTAATTACTTCAAAAATAGGTACTAGATCTAGAAAAATTCATGAATTAATGTAGAACATCAGCTTTGTAACTGTGCTGTGGGTAGAAGCCAGAAAGAGTGTTAGTTGAAAAAAGAAGGATACTGAAAAAATTCTTATAAAAAACTGGAATCAAGATGGCACGCATTGGGGCACCTGGGTGGCTCAGTTGGTTAAGCGACTGCCTTTGACTCAGGTCATGATCCTGGAGACTAGAGATTGAGCCCCACATCCGGCTTCCTGCTCTGCGGGAAGCCTGCTTCTCCCTCTCTCACTCCCTCTGCTTGTGTTCCCTCTCTGGCTGTGTTTCTCTCTGTCAAATAAATAAATAAAATCTTAAAAAAAAAAAAAAAGATGGGATGCATAACAAAAAAGTTTAACAGAACCATTGCCTGCATGGCCTGTAGTAATATGGAAAATAGAAAATTTACTTTAGATCGGGTGGATCTGTCTAAGAAGATTTCCAAGCAGAATTTTAGCTCTGTGTGGTGGCAAGGAATAGAGAGAGATAAGGTAATGTTTGAAATGTTCCTCTTTAAGTAGAATTTAGTCAGTCAAAATATAAGGGAGTCAAGACTTGTTGAGCTAGAAAATAATGTTTTTCGGGGCGCCTGGGTGGCTTAGTTGGTTAAGTGACTGCCTTCGGCTCAGGTCATGATCCCAGAGACCCGGGATCCAGTCCCACATTGGGCTCCCTGCTCGGCGGGAAGCCTGCTTCTCCCTCTCTCACTCCCCCTGCTTGTGTTCCCTCTCTGGCTATGTTTCTCTCTATCAAATAAATAAAATCTTAAAAAAAAAAAAGTTAAAAAAAAAGAAAATAATGTTTTTCATTGTATATCTTTATAAACAGAAAAAAAGGGAGGGTTCAAAATGGGAAATAACATCAGTGCAAAGGTAAATTCCAGGATGTTGCTACCAAAACATAATCTCAGGATAACACTGACATGGGGGTGGTGATTGTAAACCCTTTGTTAAGACATCAGAAAGATTTAAGGCAGTGCCCTTGTAGACCATATCATCTAGGCCAGGGGTCAGCAAACTTTTTTTTCCCCCCAAACACCAGATGGTAAAATATTTTTGACTGTTGGCCATATGATTTCTGCAGCAACACTCAGTTGTCATTGTCAAGAGAAAGCAGCCATACAAAATACATAAATGAATGCGTGAGGCTATGCTCCAATAAAACTAAATACAAAAAAACAGCTGGTAGGCCAAATTTAGTCCATAAACTGCAGTTTAGTAACCCTGAGTCAGACAAAAAGATATCTAAATTTCCTAAGGGAATGCCTCCTAGACCTTCTCTGATAGACTGAAAGGCCTTTAAGAATCCTAAAGTTGGAGGGCGCCTGGGTGGCTCAGTTGGTTGGGTGACTGACTGCCTTTGGCTCAGGTCATGACCCCGGAGACCCGGGATTGAGCCCCACATCAGGCGCCTTGCTCGGCCCGGGATTGAGCCCCACATCGGGCTCCTTGCTCGGCAGGAAGCCTGCTCTTCCTCTCCCACTCACCCTGCTTGTGTTCCCTCTCTGGCTGTGTTTCTCTCTGTCAAATAAATAAAATCTTTATATAAAAAAAAAAAGAATCCTAAAGTTGCCCTATATCACCCTTGCACTCAAGGATGGCTTGTCTCACAGAAATGTGATGGTGTTCCTCTTGTCCAAGTCCCAACATTATTCACATACACACAGAAGCCACATTCTTTTAAAGAGAACTGTACTGCAAGATGCATCTGTAGATTGTGATAAAAGTGACAAAGGCAGCTCAAAATGAAAGGAGTTGTCTCTTCTTCAACTTTTTATGCTTAGGATGCAGGCTGCAAAATCTCAGCAACAAACAGAGGTTATTTCTAATGTAAAATAAAAGGAAAATGACTCAGAATAAGAATTAAGTGTCAGAAGGTAAAACCAAAACTATAGAAAACCAACCCTAGGGGGAAGGACTGGGCCATACTAAAGGGATTGGGCCATATAACTGGCTGATGTCAGAGCTGTTATGACCGTTGACTTGCTCTATATCCCATTCTTCCTGTTTCCTAGTGGAAATACTCAAATATATGCCTCATCATTACATGCTAAAAGTAGGAGGGATAGTTATTTGTCTCTTGAGGTGAAAGGTTTTTAGATAAAAGGAACAGTATACTTGCAGATTTGATCTCAAGGAGCCTCATCTGCACCTTGACATGACTGAGATCATGAGATCCTAGACTGTTAGCTGATGCCTGAACTTAAACTGATGATGTAATAGTATAATCTTTTGGAGGATAGACTGTATTTTACATGTAGAAAGATGTGAGTTGTTACTGTCAAAGGGAAGACTGCTTCAGATTGCATTTTGCAAAGAGGACTTTAACAAGACATCTTATTGTACATATTCTCCTGCAAAAGGATCCTGTAATTCTCTAAACAAGAATCTAACTCTCCATATCACTGAATCTGAGGAGGCCCTGAATCCATGAGCAATAGAATGCAGCAGAAATTATGCTGTCTTACTTTCAAGGCTGTGCTTCTACCTGGGCTTATTGGAATATTGATTTGGGGATGTTCCTTCACAAGTCAGACGCCATATATTGAGAAACTCATGGCAAGTGCAAATACCATTAGTGGGCACCTCATTTGCAAATCTAACTTAGGTCTGAGTCAACATCAACTGCCAGACATGCAAGCCGGCCATCTTGGGCATTTCAAGTCCAATGGAAGGTCTAGATGTCTAAAGCTACTATCTGATGACAATTTTATGAAAATATTAAATAAGAACTGCTTAGCTGAGCCTAGTCAATCTATAGAACTACGAGAGATAATAGTTAAGTTTCTGTTTATTTAAAGTCATCAAATATTGGGCTGCTTTGTTATGCTGAAATTGATAACCAGAACATAAGATAAATTAACTCATAGATTGTGTATTATTATATAGTTCAAAAACTAAACTTGAAGTTATTTTTAGTACAAAACCCTTGGATCAACATTTTTAATGCTTTTACTACATAGATCATCATCAAAGTCATTAAAAGCAAGATTATGAGTTGACAGAAAAAAAATAGACCATAGATCCTAGTGGTCATTTGAGACAGTTTATGTGATGAAAGTTACAGCATTGTGGTTAAATAGAAACCATCATCAGTCATTTTTTTGCAATTATATATTACTTCACAAATATTTCCTTAAAGGAGTCATAAAGACTAATGGTCAAAGATTCCACCGTTCGGCCCTATATAAAGTATTTGGACCTTCCATCAGGAAATTTCACTTTTTGAGATTCCTACTATTGGTAGCTTGATTACTTTTCAAGACACCATATTTTGGGGGCACCTGGGTGGCTCAGTCATTGAGCATCTGCCTTCGGCTCAGGTCATGTCCCAGGGTTCTGGGATCAAGCCCCACATCGGGTTCCCTGTTCAACAGGAAGCCTGCTTCTCCCTCTCTCACTCCCCCTGCTGTGTTCCCTCTCTAGCTGTGTTTCACCCTGTCAAATAAATAAAATCTTAAAAGAAAATACCATATTTTTCACAGACTACTGAACATCATGTACCTGCCATAATGTGTATCTACTTGTTAAACAGTGAAAAATAACATAAAAACAAATAATCAATGATTTAAATGAATTATAGACCTCAAAATATTGTACCAACACAAAATATGTAATCATGAGGTATGTTGTACCAATCATAGTCAATTTTTTAACAGGCTTATTTTCAAAAGTTGATAGATTTAGAAAAACATCTCTCACATTAACCAATAAGAAATGTTGTGAGTTTTGGTTTGTTTTTTTGTTTTGTTTGTTTTTTTTTTTTTTTTTTGCTTTCTTCCTGATACCAAAAAGTATAATTTCTTATTTAAAAATGGATAGCTACAGATATACACACACACACGACCATAATGTAAACAACACCAGTCTTCTAAAAGTTCTCATTCTTTTCAGGACATATGTAGGTACAAAAGAGTCTGTACTTAATTCTGCCAACAATGGGACTTTGAAGAAAAGTTCTAGAAACACTGATATATGGCAAGATTTAAAAATAACAAAATATTTGTTTCATTAAAACATAGTAAATTCAAGAGAGTAGGAATGATAATCTGAAAAAAAAATTCAGGGAAATTGCTGAGGCTCTTGCAAGTCCAAAAAATTAGAACTATTTTCAATAGGTATTAAAAAGCAGATTCCCTAACAATCTAAACATAGCATAATGTAGAATCTCCCAAATTTTATTTGAACAAAGTGCAAAATAGTAATGTCTATCAGATAGTTGTATATAAATATACCTACATTTTAATTTCTGTTTTATTTTCTCAAAAGCAATAAGTGGTTTTATAGAGATATTGCTAAATATCTGATACTAAATACCAAACCCCCAAATTTCAAAAAGAAACCTGAGTATCTCATTCCAACTATTGCAAAATATAGGTTGAACTAAAACCTTCCATGATATTTTGATGCAATATAATCAACATTAATAAATGCATAGGAAAAATATGATAAATGAGGATACTTTATGTTTCTGTAATGAAATTTAATTGATACCCATCTCATTCAAAATGGGATTTCTTGTTGTTAGCAGACACATAATACATAAAAATTTGTTTAACATATCAATCTATATCCCAGGAGAATGAATGGAATCACAAGACCTGTGACATTTATGTCTGTAGAGACTTAATTTGAAAATAAGAATGTACTACAGATACTGATATATCCAATATTTTGCCTCTTTTTCACATTATAAGGGAAAGCGCAGTTGGGCTGATGTTGATTTCTGCCAGTATAATGGGAGTCATAGATTCTATGTTACTGGTTCACAGGACCAGAGCAGAAATGTTTTGTCAAAATGTTCGTTCAAAATGTTTTGAACAGTTTCCATGTTCATTTCCTGCAAGTATTTTTTTTTTCAAAGACTGTTAAAACAAAACAAAACAAAACAAAACAAAACAAAAAACCTACCCTTTTAAATCACTTTTAAAGACTCAACATATAAAAAAAAAAAAAAAAAAAAAAAAGACTCAACATATGCTGGTTAAAAAGTTACAAGTAGGGGCACCTGGGTTGCTCAGTCATTAAGCATCTGCTGTCAGGCTGGGTCATGATCCCAGGGTCCTGGGATTGAGTCCCCACATCAGGCTCCCTGCTCAGTGGGAAGCCTGCTTCTCCCCTCCCACTAGCCCTGCTTCTGTTCCCTCTCTCGCTGGCTGTCTCTCTGTCAAATAAATAAATAAAATCTTAAAAAAAAGAAAAGTTACAAGTCACAAAACTGCTCCAATCGCAGAGTCAGTTTCCCTCATAGCCCCCAAAAAAGTCTCATCAACACAGAAGATTCGCTGTTTACCAGATGAGGGCAGCAGAGGGACATAACACAAACAAAAGAAAGGCCATGTTGGGTTGTCAATAATCCTAATTTAAGAAACTGGAATTCAGAAGTCCAGGCACGGCTGCTTGGTGTAAATGAGAATTTGAATCAGCAGTGATACTGTCTAGAGATAGCTTGGGAAGGAAGGACTTTAGCCTTCCTTCTATCTTAATCTTTATTGTCTTATCCCCATTTTTGGATATGGGCGATTAATTTTATTAAAATTAACTTTATACAAAGTTCCATGCAAGCACTTCTTTGGACTGCATTTTAGAACAAGATTGCTTTTCCTCTATAGCAATTCTAAAGCTACCACCACTATTGCTCATTTTAGGAGCTGCCATGTATTTTTTATAGGTTCCAAGGGAGGAGCATACAGGCAAAGATCAGAAAAGACTAGAACAAACTCCATATAAGTAATCTACAAATGCATTTCTACTAATTAGAGGTCCATAGCTGCATTTAAAACGTCTTCATTTTTGGGAAAAGGACACAGTAAAATTAAAATATGTATTTCAATTAAAATCAAGCATTTATCAAATAATATTTACTTGATAAATATTAATAATTTCTTCCATCCATTCCTTCCCATTATGTCACATTGTCCTATCTCCTTGCCTACTCCTTGCCTTCTCTTATTTAATTTTTTAAGATTTACTTATTTTTTGGGGTGGCTGAGTGGCACAATTAGGTGCCTGGTTTTGCCTCAGGTCCTAATCTCATGGGTATAGAGCCCCCTGTCAGGCTCAGCTGTCAGCATGGAGTCCCCTTGAGTTTCTCTTTCCTTTTCCCTCTGCTCCCCCCCACCTAAAATAAATAAATCTTTTTCTAAAAAAATATATATTTATGTATTTATTTGACAGAAAGAGTGAGTTTGTAGTACCAGTCAGGGGAAGGACAGAGGGAGAGAGAGAGAGAGAGAGTGAATCTCAAGCAGACTCCCTACTGAGCATGGAGGAATCCCAGTGTGGGGCTCAACTGCATGACCCTGAGATCATGACTCTGAGCCGAAATCAAGAGTCAGACACTTAACCGACTGAGCCACCCAGGTGCCCCATATTTTATAATGCATTATAAGATCTGGTGGTATAGTTGCTTATTACTACTAACATATTTTGGCATTTTTATTTTCTATTGTTTTATGTTTTTTACTCCAGATTATTTTAGGATGACTTTTTTTTAAAATTTTTCTTCTCCCTCCCCTCAAGAACAAGAAGACATTGAGATTTTTATCTCATTTGTATTTAACTAGGAGTTAATAGATTCTAAATTTATTCAAGTCTATTTTAGAAATCTCTATGAAGAATGTTCATTTTTCTATGTTACACTTTTATCACTAAATTATTCTATTTTTATTACAGAGAATGCAGTTTTTATTATCTTTCAAATGCCTACAAGGATGTTAAAAATGTTTATCGGTGTTCAAATTATTAGGAAACCTTACCACTTTAAAATATTTTAAATAATTATAATAAATTGTTGATTTTTATATGCTTTCATTTTCAGCAAAATAATAATCTCATTTTTATGATTTACACTAATAATTATGGCTTATATGGTCACACAACTATTTAATAAAAATCTTGGAAGTAATCATACTGACCTTGCTCATAGACATCCAACATTTATTCTCCCTTTTCTTCACAAAAGCAACACCAATCACTACCACCAAAAAACTTGAGTTTGTTCTTTACACTGATGTTAAAAATGATCAATTTCCTGGATTTCCTTGCAGCCAGAAGTGGCTGTGAAACTCAATTTGAATCATAATATATATATGAAAGATATTATTGTAAACTTCTGGAAAAAGCCATTTAAAAGTAGAAGCAGTATCTATAGGAGAATTGTTATATGAAAGGATTTTTCTGTTGTTTATAGCTAAACACATTCTGGATTGACATAGATGTTATTACATTATTTCTGGGTTCAATTGTTTGTCTCTAGAACTTGATAGGTAAAAAGGGTAGTGGCTAAAATATGGACATGGGAGCCATTTACATTTCTTTTTATGTACTGGCATGGTTTTTAAATTATTGAAGTTGGTGAAAAGAGCAAGATGAGAATAAAGAAGAATCTGGAACATTGACATCTATGGCTCAGATCATGAAAGTATCCTATATCATTCATAACTCATAACATATATTGTCCATAAACATTGATATCCATAAGGTTTAATTTTATATGTTTTCCTAAATTGTTTTTGGATGTTTAAGAGAAAAGTAGAAAAACATAAGTAGGAAACATCAGATATAGTCAACACTTTCAAGAGGTACTGCAAAGAGAATCAAATATAGAAGTAAAAGAAATGGGATACAAAAAATAATTTCTAAAACAAAAGAAATCACAGAATGTATGGATTGTTAAAGGAAGTGGTCAAGTACAGGAGTAAACATTAATAATGCAATGAAAATCAAGACAGCATTGTAGGAAATATGCCCTGAGGACAGAATCCACTACAAATATGTTGGGAATATCTTCAGATAGGAAGATGGCTAGTTGTTCTGTAGTGACAAGATAAATCCAGAGTATATAAGTACACATGACAGTCTATGATGGTCCTGGATTAAGTTCTCTGGAAGCAGAGAGGAAGATGGTGATTTTTGTACAACGGATTTATCCAGCAAGTATTCTTGGGAGGAAAACCAATGTGGAAGGAAGGCAACTGAGGTTGATGCTATTGTATTGGTGAGTCATTGGCTGAGATCATTTGCCAGTGAGGTCAGGGGGCTGGTGCAACCTCCCAAGCACTTCTGGCAAAGATAACACCCATGGCCAAGGATGAGTCTTTGGGGAACTATAATGAATAATTAGCAGCAATGTTCACAGCAGCTTGGGATTGGATGCATCAACTCAAGTAAGGGGCAGAGGGGTGGGGAATAGGTCGAGTACTGCACTATGAGAATGATCTTCTGATTTTAGTGTTCTCTGTGGTAGAAGGCAAAGTTATTAAATAAAAGAAAGTATCAAAGGAGGCGGTAGGTATTTGAGAAGAAGAAATGAGATATAGACACCTTGAACATTGGGAATGTGACTGGACAAGATACCTTAAGAGCTTTTTAGTCTGTCTTTACGGTGCTTTTCTCCAGCTAGCTTCACTGGAATGGCTGCAGCTGTGTTGAGTTAGGTTTAACCAACGTTGTGAGTTTTCTGAGTTAATATGAATAAGAAAACAGAGAGCAAGGCAATTGAGAATATATATATATATTCAAGTGAGTGATTATATTGATTTAATATGAAACTTAAACTGGATAAGAAAGGAAGAGAGAACATCAGAGGCATAGAAATAAGTCAAAGAAGAGAAGATCAGTTCATTACAGATCTCACTGGAGTTAAATGAATGTTAGGTAGAACTCAGAGAAAGAGAGATGTGCTGTACCAGTGAAGGTTATTCAGAAAAGCAGAACAGAACCAATCAGGTGTGTGCATGTGTGTGCATGTGCATGTGCATGTTTATATATATCTAAATCTATAAACACTTGACCCTTGAACAACATGGGTTTGAACCACACAGGTGTACTTCTATGTGGCTTTTTAAAGATAAATACAGTACAGTACCGTAAGTGCATTTTTTCTCCCTTATGATTTTTTAATAAGATTTTCTTTTTTGTAGCTTACTTCATTGAAGGAAACAGTATGTAATACATATACAAAATATGTGTGAATTGACTGTTATTGGTAAGGTGATGTCAACTGTTGGTTATGAGTTAATTCTGGGGGAGTCAAAAGTTCTTCAATTTTTGACTGTGGGCGAGAGTCACTGTCTCTAACCTCTGTATTGTTTGAAGGTCAACTGTGTATCTAGATCCAGCTCAATCTATCCGTATGGTCTATGAATGTCTATGTAATCTATCTATATCTGTCTATGTATTTAAATATGTACCAGTTAAATAAGTAAGTATAAACTTGATAGATGAGAGAGAGAGATTTATTTCAAAGAATTGGATTATGCTATTAATTTCTGAGGCTGATAAGTCTGAAATTCATAAGGCAGGATGGAAGAATGAAAACTTTTGGGCAAGAACTGATACTGACCTTGAAGCAGAAATTCTTCTTCTTTAGGAAAACCACCATTTTTCCTTTAAGACTTTTCAACTGATTGGATGAAATCTACCTAAATTAGCAAGATTTTCTGTTACTTAAAGTCAGCTGATGGTGTATGTTAACCAGATGTTTCACAGCAACACCTAGATCAGTTGTTTGGAATAATAGAACACTAGACCTTAGCCAAGCTGGTACATACAACTATCACATGCATGAACTTGGAACCATGCCAGGGTTGCAGTTATTGAGTATGATAGTAGATAGTGGTCAAGGTGGGACTGGGGGACAAGATCAGCAATCACCAAAGACGATCACTTTAAAAAACCAGGTTTTGAAAGGACAAGTGAGTGTAGAAATTTTCAAGAATTAATACAGAAGATATTATTATATTTTATTATTATAATATTAATTGGAGAGTCTGATACTGAGTCAGAAGTCCCAAATCATCTGTATGTGGGAGGAGTAACCCAGGGCTATGGAATGTCCCAATTTGAGAAAATTCATGAATGTGTAATAATCGGATGTTCTAAGCTGGGAGACAGATAAAGTAACTTCACTCAGATCTGCAATAACTAGAACATATGATTTCTACTCAATCACCTTTTCTGGATTTCATACTTCCTGTTTAATTACAGAACTCTCGCTAGACAGATGTCAAGGACCCAATTCCCAGGTTGCTGCAAGTCAGGGATAGGACTCTAGTTCCTTCTGAAAGTGGTCAAAGATAATAAATTAAGGTCTCAATCCTTACATAATTACCAGCACAAAACACTGATATTAGCCCAAGAAAAAGACACATTCTTACTAAAACTAGAAACAACATTCAGAAATGGACTGGTTGCTCATGTCCCTTCAAAATCTCCCTATCTTACTATTTAGACAGTAACATACCAGGCATTGTTCGCACCAGAAGTAGGACTTTATACAAAGAATAGCATTCATTTTCATACCCTACCTGGTACAGGTTCATTGACTGCCAAGCACTGAATACTTCTCAGGTTTGTTCACCTGTCTGCATCTTTGTAACTGCAGTTCTAATATAAATCACAACTATTTCTTGGATATATAGTAATCCTCCCATGTGCCTTCAGACCTACTTCATACTGACTTATTTGAAAAGCACAAGCGGTACTTTGTTATTCCACTGTTTAAAGTCTATCACTATTATTTTTGTTTTTAGCATTAAGTCCAATATTGTAAATTTTATGGTCTGACTTCTGCCTCGGAACAAAATCCTGTTGAGCAGAATTTTGGAAGTAAGGATGATATTATCTGAGGAGTTTACAGAGAAAGAAAATGACATTTGAATCAGACAGGCATTGTTAAGATACAGTTGGGACCATGCATATTTGAAAATAAAGGAAAAGAAGTCAGAAATTAGACAGATAAACAAGAGACAGCATGAATCGTGTTTGAAAAGGCCTCTTAATGTAAGCGGGGCATGAATAACATTTGTAATCCTGGAAGAATTTATGCTATAAGGAAGTGGGTCATATACATGGTAAATATTGTAATGTGTTAACATTTCAAAAACTGATGCAATTAATGATAAAATTTTATTTTTATTCATAATTCTTGAATCTCCTAGTTGTAATTATTTGCCATGTTAAAATTAAACATAAACAATGGAAAATATAATGTATAGCATTAATGTGGGTATTTCACATTGAGTAGAAAGCTTTACTATATAATTTTCAATTTCCATTTCATATCATAAATATGCTACTTTCAGAAATGTTACAAGATTCTGTAAGTGCATCACTCAGTAGACAAACATTATTTACCTTTTCTTGAGGTCCATATCCATATTAAATTGACTTCCTACAAATCATTGTACACTGGTCAAAACTGTCTTTGGAAAATTAAATGATAACATTACAGGTCTTACACATTTAATTCAGGGGAGACAGTCATCTCAAAGAATTGTCCCAAAATGTCTTTATATTATTTACACTGGACCTTATGGCTGACTCAGTCTTCTAGAAATTAAAATCAGAAACACATTCTTTGCTCAGGGATAATTTTTTTTTTTTCCAGACAAACTTGTGTTTCCTCAGGTGTAAAGTTCAACTCAGTAAGTTATCATTTCAAAATTTTGTGTAAGTAGTTTCTAATGAGAAAACGTAACATTGGGCTCAAAGGTATTAGTGGCCATTTCTTTAGCTAATCTTCCCATGAGTTTAGTTCCTCCACCAAATTCTTGAGTCAAATAAGATGGGACTGTAACTCCACTACATCCTTTCATTTCCAGACCTGAGGGAAGTGATAGAAGAGACAAAACAAAACAAAACAAAAATCAGGGAGATGCTAAAATAACAAGGTCATCACGCTTTACCATTCAGAAAGGATACGGATGTAAAGTAGAAGAAATGGACAAAAAGTCTTTGCCATGATATGTATGCACATACTTCCCTATTTTAGAGAAATTTTAAAATAAATAGTAGTTCGAGGATTAATACCTGAAAACATATTATTATTATGGCTGTGTCAAAGCAAGAGGATGAATTTGAAATTCTACATATTACTCAGTTTCTCAGTTTTTCTTAATTGGGTAATTAAATGGAAATACAATCAAGAAAAATGGAGTAACCTTTAGAACTTTAAATTCATCATTTTACTTTTTGGAAGGCTGGAGTGATACCTCTCTATCTCACCCACACACACATACAGACATGCACACATAATCATATTCTTGATTACTGATTTATGCACTCTAGAAAATATTTACAAGACTAACTAACCTACTTACTCTGTAAAAGTACCTTTATGTTTTCTGTTTCTAAGTCTTAGAAAATCCATTAAAAGCAGTAAAAATTATCTGGAATTCCTAAGGGGGAAATTTTTAAGAACACCAGAAAACTTTTTTTATTGCTGTAAACTTTCCTGAATTGACTAAAAACATTTTGTTATTTATTATTTTTATAATTTACATAACAAATCGTTTTGCTTTCAAAAGTCAACGTCAGGTCCAAGACTTTTATCCCTGCCAACTATATCACAATCTAATATTCATGTGCTTCATGTAGAGATGTTTATCTAACCCCTGGAGTCAGCTCAATTAATTCTTAGTGTGAGTTAATTTCTGTTTATTGTCATTTTCTCCCCTACAGTTATGATTGATTTAAGCCAGTTTATTTTTAATAGATAATTTGATTTCTTTTATAATTCAATAAACACATACGAAAAATAATTAAATGAAAATTTTCCATTGAAAATAATACTTCTCATAAGCACTTAATATATTAGCCCCAGCATCAGGACCTTAAACCTAATCTATCAATCATCTGAGTTTTTTAAAGAAGTTATGCTTTATGTCAATTATATTTCAATAAAAATAAATTAATTTTTTTAAGAAAAGAAATAAAGAAGTTATACTTCCACTCAATTCACAAATGAGTTTGTTTTACTGATGTAGCTAAAAATGATTTCTTCTAAAAAAATTATTTCTTCTACACTAGAACTGAGGCAGTTCACTGAAAATTATATGAAACTTACCCAGAACCCATTATATTTCCTAATATTTCTGAAATTTTAATTTTTCTTTAGAACAATGCATCCTTTTTAATATTCATATATGGATATTATAAAAATATTATCACATCTTTAAGAAAATTTCATCCCAGGTTTTAAACACTAACATTATTTTTACTAAATGAGACATAATATATTTAAAACATAAAGACTTAGAAAATATTTTCTCAGGGTGCCTGGGTGGTTCAGTTGGTTAAGCGACTGCCTTCGGCTCAGGTCATGATCCTGGAGACCCGGGATCGAGCCCCACATCCCCACATCGGGCTCCCTGCTCAGCGGGAAGCCTGCTTCTCCCTCTCTCACTCCCCCTGCTTGTGTTCCCTCTCTGGCTGTGTTTCTCTCTGTCAAATAAATAAAATCTTAAAAAAAATATTTTCTCTATCTTACTTCTTATTATGTAGGCAAAATTTTCAAGGACCTTATATTTTGGTCCAAATTTATACATCTACCAGTTAATAAAATCTACCAACTGAGATAATTATGTGTCAATTACCAGAAGAATATAAATACATCAGATCTTAAAACATGTTTCTTTATAAGTGCTTCCGTTTTCAAAACCAGAGCTGAATATAAATTCTTTGGATTTTGAGGGTTTTTTTGTAGATTTTAAGAGTAATTACCTAGAACAATGTATCAGGTGATTTGCCTATGAATAATTCCCTGTACTTTGTGACTAATCTTCTTACAGGTAGTATATATAATAGAACAGGGACACCCACAGTATATTTTCTGTTTTTTTCCATTTGTAAATGATTGCTTTCTTATCAAGATACTGTCATATGTTAACATTTTTATTTAGTTGTAAGGTACGAGTAGCCTGAAATGTTAGGCCTGTAAAAATGTTTTTAACTCCTTTAAAAACCTGTATTAAACTGTACAATGATGCTGTGCTAATCCATATTTGATATTTACCCAAGACTTCACCAAACTAAATAAGACTAACTCATATGGTACCTATATGATACTTTCAGAAACAGTGTACGTTATGGTTTTCCCGTTGGGCCTCCATAGTTAGTCATTCCTACAATGGTTTACAAGTGGTACTCAGAGGACTAAAGAGACACGTGCATGTCAAGCTTGTTAACAGAGTACACTGCAGGCAACAAAATATGAAACGGGAGATGCCAGGCCCAGAACCTTGTCTTCTTTCAGTATTTAAAGATTTCAGTTCCACCAAATATAACTCTTTTTTAAAGTTACGCGGTAATTCACTTTTAGGTCATGATCCCTGTCAATAATTTAATACTTAATAATTTAATATTTATAAATCTTATGAGAGCTCCTGGGTGTTCTAGTAATCTGTCTCCTTGGTTTGCTGATGGAGTAGAATCTGAGTGCATCAGTATGACCCAAAGAAACTGAAGATTGAATCCTGATGCTTTTTATAAACTTTTTTTTAATAAGCATAGTTTTGAAAATGTTAAGCTAAAGTATTAAAGAGGATTTCAAGAAAGGATTTGTGTTAGTGATTTTTCTATCTTTGTGATTTATACACATGACAATAGAGTGATTAAGAGTGAAAAGAAATCAGCATTAAATAACCAAATATACATAAATCCCAGAATTAACATTTGTTAGGAAGTTTAGCCCAGGAGAGCCTAGAAACAATCTACAAAATCAATTTTTTCTCAAAGAGTAGAGTCAATATTCCCTATTTTAAATCAGTGCCTACGAATCAAAGGCTAAAAGAAGAGGAATTGGAATATTGTCATGATACAATTCTGAGATTTAAAATTGCAAAACTGGAGGCCTGAATCAGAAAGAAAAAAGTAGAAGTAACAAAAATTAAAATGATATAAAAGTAGTTTTCAGAAGAAAATCAAGGAACTATGTAACAACTTTAAGAAGAAATATTAAAATAAAGCATAAGTGGAAGGAAGGGGAAACACTAATTTCCAGTCGAGGCAATTCTCAAATAAGCAATCAAAGAAACCAGAAAATAAAACAAAAAATGCTTTAAAAGGTAATTTGAATTCTAGGTGTTTTTGACCTTCTAGTCTCAAATACTTAAGGCTATTTTTATTTTTTTTTTTACTTTACTGTTTTTATTTTTATTTCCTGTATAGTTAACATACAGTGTTATATTAGTTTCAGGTATACAATATAGTGATCCAACAAGTCTATAATTGCTCAGTGCTTGTCATAAGTGTACTTCCCATCACCTATTTCACCATTCCCTCCATCAACCTCCCCTCTCATAACCATCAACTTGTTCTCTATAATTAAATATCTGGGTTTTGGGTTTTTATTTGTTTTGTTTCTTGAATTCCACATATGAGTAATATATTATGGCGTTTGTCTTTCTCTGACTTACTTATTTCACCTAGCATTAAACTGATTAGCTCCATCCATGTTGGTGCAAATGACAAGATTTCACTCTTTTTTTATGGCTGAATAATATTTATACACACACATCATCATCATCATCATTATCCATTTTTCTATCAATGGACAGTTAGGCTGCTTCCATAATTTGGCTATTGTAAATAATGCTGCTAATAAACATAGGGGTGAATATATCTTTTTGAATTAGTGTTTTCTTATAATTTGGGTAAATACCCAGTAGTGGAATTACTGAAAGATAGAGAAGTTCCATTTTACACTTTTTGAGGCACCTCCATACTGTTTTCCACAGTGGCTGTACCAGTTTGCATTCTCACCAACAGTACATGAGTGTTACTTTTCTCCACATCCTACCCAGAACTCACGTTTTGATTTTAGCCATTCTGACAGGTGTGGGGTGATATCTTATTGCAGTTTTGTTTGCATTTCCCTGATGATGAGTGATGTTGAGCATTTTTTCCTGTGTCTGTTGGCCACCTGGATGTTCTTTGGAGAAATGTCTGTTCTTGACTTTTGCCCATTTTTTAATTGGATTATTTGGGGGGACTTTTAGTGTTGAATTGTATAAGCTCTTTATGTATATTGGATACTAACCCTTTATTGGATATGTCATTTGCAAATATCTTCTCCCATTCAGTAGACTGTCTTTAGTTTTATTGTTTCCTTCACTCTGCAGAAGCTGTTTATTTTGATGTAGTCCCAATTGTTTACTTTTGCTTTTGTCTCCTTTGCCTCAGAGGAGATATATAAAAACATGCTGCCATAAGCTGTGTGAGAGAGATTACTGCCTGTGCTTTAAGAATCTCAAGGATTTTTAAATGGTTTTAGGTCTTTCATTAAGGTCTTTAATCCATTTTGAGTTTATTTTTGTGCATGCTAAAAGAAAACTGTTCAGTTTCATTTTTTCACACATTGTTGTTCAGTTTTCCCAACACCACTTATTGAAGAGGTTATCTTTTTCCCATCACATATTCTTTCCTCTTTTGTTAAATATTAAAAGACCCTATAACTGTGGGTGTGTTTCTGGGCTTTATATCCTGTTTTATTGATCTATGTGTCTATTTTTGTGCTAGTACCATAATGTTTGGATTGCTACAACTTAATAGTGTAACTTGAAATCTGGAATTGTGATACTTCCAGCTTTGTTTTTGTTTTGTTTTGTTTTGTTTTAAGATTTTATTTATTTATTTGACAGAGAGAGAGAGAGAGATCACAAGCAGGCAGAGAGGCAGGTAGAGAGAGGAGGAAGCAGGCTCCCTGCTAAGCAGAGAGCCCAACAGGGACCTCAATCCCAGGACCCTGAGATCATGACCTGAGCTGAAGGCAGAGGCTTTAACCCACTGAGCCACCTAGATGCCCTCCTGCTTTGTTTTTAAGCTGTGTTGGCTACTCAAGGTTTTTTTGTGTGTGGTTCCATACATATTTTAAGATTATTCTTGAAGTTCTGTGAAAAATGCTGTTGGTATTTTGAATTGCATTAAATCTGTAGATTGCTTTGGGTAGTATGGACATTTTAACAATATTTTTTTCTTCCAATCCATGAGCACAGAATATCTTTCCATTAGTTTGTGTAGTCTTCAGTTTCTTTCATCAATGTTTTATAACTTACAGGGTACAGGTCTTTTATTTCCTTGGTTAAGTTTATTTCTAGGCATTTTATTATTTTGGTGCAATTGTAAATGAGATTGTTTTCTTAATTTTTTTCTGTTGCTTCATTTTTGTGCATAGAAATGCAACAGATTTCTGTATATTGATTTTATATCCTGTGACCTTACTGAATTCATTTATTATCAGGTCTTTTTTTTTTTTGATGGAATCTTTAGGGTTTTCTATTTAGACTGTCATGTCATCTGCAATAGCAAATGTTTTACTTCTTCTTTATGATCTTCCAAATGATCATATGGTTTTAATCTTTTCTCATATTGATGTGATGTATCAGGTTGATGGATTTGCAAATACTGAACCACCCTTGCGTGAGAGGAATAAATCACACTTGATTGTGGTCAATAATTTTTTAATTGAATTTCCAGGTTTACCTTCAACATGCAAAAAGGTTGGAAGTTTTGACTCTTGTTATTATGACATAGAACAAACAGAAACACTAAAAACCATTTTTTTTCTTGGATATATCGGAGAAATGGTTTTGTGGGCAAACTGCCACTCTGAGATATGATGAGATAGGTAAACTGAGAAAGCCAAAATTTCCTTATTTGGAGCAGAAACAGCTAAAGCCATAGAGTAGTAGGAACATTTTAAATGGTAATTTTGACAAACTTCTAGAGAATAAATAGAGACTAGTATGTAAGTGAGAAATACTCAGGGTTACAGTCTTGGAGGAGCCTCTACACTTTCTCAGTAATGCCAGGAAATATATTAGGCTTTCATGGGAAAGACACAAGAAAGGGTCCCTTGCACCCAGGATGGAGCAAAGAAAGAATAATCCTTTGAAATGCACCCAGAGTCTTCTCCATTAAAAAAGGCCTTCTTTCCAGGGGAAAAGTCATTACCATTGATTCAATGGTAGCAGATGAGCATTTCTCCATTGCTAGCCCCCTCTGACCTTTCTAACCATCAAAAGGAGAGGGGAAAGGAAGCTATGCAAGAAGAAACACTGCTGAAAATAGCAGACAATAAACACAGGGCAACTATAAGACTGTGATTTAATTAGAAAATAAAAGAAAAGTTGTTCTCCACATTTTATCATAATATCAACACGGCTTCAGTATAATAAATGTGGGTAGATGAAAGAGATGCAAGGGGGAAAAAAACTATTTCTGGAGAGAAGAAGGGAGAAAAAACAAAAACAGTAGAGGTAATTGAAACTTCCTGTTTCTACACCTACAGCAAATATTAAACAAAACCCAACTCATAGCCATGTTAACATAAATCCTCAACTAAATGTGAATATATCTCAGTTCTTATTATCTAATACATGTCTGGATATCTTAAAGGCAAGATAAAACAGTCAGAAGAGTCAAAGCAAGCATTAGAACCAAACTCAAATATGACTTACATTTTGGAATTCTCAAACAGGAATTTAAAATAATTATGAATAATATATTAAGAATTCTAATGGAAAAAGTAGACAACATGCAAAAAAGGCATGGGAAATGCAGGCAATAAGATAAAAACTCCAAGAAACAATCAAAAGGAAATCCTAGATCAAAAGCTCTATAACAGAAACGAAGTCTGACTTTGATCATCTCACCAGTAGATTGGAAGTGGCTGAGGAAAGAGTCAGTGATCTTGAAGATGTATCAATAGAAACTTCATATTGTTTCAAAAAAGTGTTTTAAACAAGAAGAAAATATCCAAGATCCAAGAAGAAATAAAAGAGGGCACAGCAGAGAACACAGAAGACATATTTAATACTGGAAGAGGACTTATAAAAACTAATGGCAGATACCAAACCACAGATCCAGGAAGCTCAAGAGAGCTCCAAGCAGGAGAAATACCAAAAACAGATACAACATGTAGAAATACTTATAGAAATGTATATAAATGTGGGCTACTATACCTACATACATACCCTCGCTAGGGCCTAGAGCACACTACAGAAGTAGCAAACAAACCCAATGCCCAAATCTTGGTTTCCAGTACCATTCTAGAAAAAAATAAACAAGGTCTTCCTGGAGAAGTGACAGATTCTTGCACTGACACAGGAATATACACCATAAGCCTGAAACAAAGCCTAATTTTAAAAATTTTAAAAAAAAAAATGCTCCTCCTTCCAAAATTAAACCCACAATGATATACTAGTTTGAATAAATGAATAAATAAATCAATGAGGCAGAACAGAAAAAACTCATGTTTATATGAATTATAATTTATATAGATACTGCCTTCTTAAGACGATGGAACATAAATTCTTACTCCTCAAGTAGAAACTACATGTGGTGACTTTCTTCCAAAGTAGGGTATGGAAAGGGAAAATCTACAAATAGCAACTTTATAGCAGATAAATCTGACAACACTATGTCAAGCTATGTGATCAAGGTTAACATCGACAGTGATAAATCATATTTATATAGGGTATTATTGGCATGATGTGATAAGAATGGCACTTTACCCGTGTGGTGTTTTTTCCAATTTAATTATGAGAAAAACATCAGACAAATCCCAGTTGGGGCATTCTACAAAATATCTGACCAGTGATCTTCAAAACTGTCAAGGTCAGCAAAAATAAGAAATGTACAGCATGGTGACTATAGTTAGCAATAGTGTATTATATATTTGAAAGTTACTGAAAGACTAAATCTTAAAATTTTTATCTAAATTATGGATGTTAACTAAACCTACTACTGTATTCATTCTGCAATATATACATGTATCAAGTCACTATGTTGTATACTTTAATACAATGTTATACATCAATTATATCTCAACAAAACTGGAAAAATAATAATAAAAACAGTGAAAATTAAAAAAAAATTCTGAGAAAATGTTACAGCTAAGAAGAGCCTAAGGACATATAGCAAATAAATGTAATGTGATATTTTTGGATTGGATCAGGGAAGAATGTAGTCAATAGGGGAAAACGGAGGAAATCAGTAGAACATATGGACTTTAGTTAATTAAAATGCATCAATATCTATTCATTAATTGTGTTAAGTTACAATACTAATGTTAAGTTGTTAATAAGGGAAATGGGGTGTGCTGTATATAGGACTCCCAATACTATCTTTGCAATAATTCTCTAAATTGAAACTTTTCTACATGAAAAGGATATTTAAAAAAATATATACAAAAGAAATTAAAGACAGTTTATTGAACTCTTTCCCACATGATTAAATCCTAGTTGTGAAGGCAACAAAATCACTTTTGTATTCTTAAACCCCACTCCTTACTGCCTCCCACTTCACTGCTGTTTTTTTGGGTTTTTTTGGTTTTTTTTTTTGTTTTTTTTTTTTTACTTTGTTCTTCTGGTCCTTCCTTCCCTCTTATGTATTCTTTTCCACAGATCTGTCATACAATTCTATTACAGGTGACCTGATTTTCAATGTGCTTTCAAAACAGCCAGTACAGACAGATTAGTATTAGATTCCCATTCTGAAAGAACTGCAGTGTGGTGTCCTGGGATTGAATTGGAGGCAATCACCAAAGCCTTTGGGTGAACAAGAGAAAAAAGGAAAGAACAGGAAAAAAAAATCTATTTTCTGAAGATACAAGAAAGGCAGCCTGACTCTTATGACTTGAGAAACTAGAGAAAAATGATCTTAACAATCTAGAGAAAATTTTAACACTAGAGAAAACACTAATTAGAAAGCACTAATTTTATTACCAGAAAAAATAATTTTAATAATCATAGAATTTACTTGCTTTGAGAAAATGAACAATGTTACTTATTTGAATATTGCCAATCATAAAAAGTTTAAAAATGTTAGTTCATATTTGTCCTCTGTAATTAAAACCACTATTCAGTACACTTTTTATAAGGTTCCAATATCATTTCCATGCATCCACTTCTTCCATAAAATAGCAACAGAACTACACTGAGCCAATAGTTCAACATTAATCTTTGAATACCAAGAGAAAATTAGATATGAGGAATCTAGATATTTAGGACTGCAGAGGGAGCTGCCCTGGGAGAGGAGCCAATCATACCAAATCTAATTTCCATAGCTGACCAATAGTGAGTAATGAGGATTCAGAGGCCAAACAGGAGGAAGTCACAAATCAGGTAACAGAAGTGCTTCCAGGTGACTTCTTATTCTGTGCAAAAGACCTGCAGATTTGAAAACTGTGTTTCACTGTATTTTTAATTGATAGCTAACTGAAATATCTATTCTTCATTTATATTATGATAACAAGAACACTAAAATACCCACTGTGTATTTTTTAATTAAAAAAGCAATTATTAAAATTATATTCTTTTTTTTCTTTATATATATTTTGGATTGAAGAGACAAGTTTATGAGCACAGGTTTAGCATCTTATGTGGTTTACTTACATAATCCTATTTCAATATGTGTCTGTGTATCTCTAGTTATTATAACTTATAGATCAACCACTTTTCCTGGTAGAAAGTGGACACCTAATTGTTTTTACTTAAAATTATTTAAGTAAAATTTTCAAAGCATAATTTGAAACATACATTCAAAAGTCCTGCTAGTGTATGAAACTCTCAAATGGTTTTACTTCATGAAAGGTAATTCAAGCTTTAACAAGAGATGCCCTCATTCTTCAATTTTTTTAATAAAATTCCCAGAGAAATATATATTTTATTATAATCTTATGTAGGGATGATCCTCATTGGCCAAGAATTATGATTGTTCTACTCTCACTTTCTCTGCTATGCTTACTCCAGGACCTACTCCCAAAAGAACACTGACCTAACCTTTTGTTTTGTTCTTACTTAATATGGAACTATAAGGATGTTTCTATTTATTAAATGAATGTTTGCCATTATGTGTGCATCAATCCTCCATTTTTCTTCTTCTTCTCACATGTTTTCTTCTAACCTATTTTTCCTCTGTCATTCATTATTTCAATTATTTTTAAATGATCTATGTAATTATTATCCTAACCCAATCTGAAAATTTTATGAAATTTTCAATATTCAATTAACTTACATATTTTTAATATTCTTCATTAACACATAAACTCTCCTAAAATTTTTAAGTCTATAATTGTCTTTTTTCCTTTCTGTCATATTTGTTCCTTTTAAGTTTTGCATCTGTAAGTGGAGATGTAGTAAACTAACAGTAACCAAAGACAAACCTTCTATCAATCTTCCCCTTTTTATCTACTCCAATAAGATTCATACTTTGTGTCATCAGACTCTGCCCACTTAGTGACCAAGAAAGTTGCAGCTACTTTTCAAAGGGAAAGAATCTGCTTCACAAGATTGCTCAACTACTGCTAGGAATGTACAAAAACATTTTTTTTAAAGAGTTTGACTAATTCTAATTGAATTTATTGTTATTTAACCCATTTGGAAATGTTTAACATTTTATTTTTATTTATTTTTTTTAAAGATTTTATTTATTTGACAGAGAAAAACACAGCCAGAGAGGGAACACAAGGGGGGAGTGAGAGAGGGAGAAGCAGGCTTCCCACTGAGCAGGGAGCCCGATGTGGGACTCGATGTGGGACTCCATCCAGGGCCTCCAGGATCATGACCTGAACCTAAGGCAGTCACTTAACCAACTGAGCCACCCAGGCGCCCCTGAAATGTTTAACATTTTAAAACAAGCCATTTTAAAACAGGCTACTATTTTACCTAAATAGTTCAGTTAATTTTTCTTAAATAGTTCAATTAAGTCAACTGTAATTTTGGAAGTTTCATATAGATACTAACAGAGAAAATCTCTCTATTGTTCATGATACTATTGTTAATCTCTCACTCCACTTACAATAGAATCTTGCTTACAGAGATTTATGAGGACTGTGTATTTTGTAAACAGATGTAGCTGTAATCAGGGACAACTCTAGCTGTGAACACCACTAGAATTGAGAATTTTAGTGATCTCATCATAAATCCTTCCAACTGTTAAACATTCAGTGAAGGCAATAAAAATGAAACCTTATTCATAAGGAAAGTCTAATGAGCTCTACTTCCCACACCCAATACAAATGAGCATTTAGAACTACAAAGCATCAACCTATTTAGAATCATTGTTTTCAAAAATTTATAGATGCTCCCACATAGATTTCAAGATCTTAAAGGCATTTATTCATTAGTCATTCTATAGTAACTTTAATATTCTTTACATGAAAGATCTTGAATGAAATGTTTCTTCTTGATGCATATCTTACCATTTTAAAGTAGTATTAACCATTTTTCCTCATCTTTTGGTCATGTAAGATTGAAATACTTCACATCACTTCATTAAATTTAATCTTACGGCCCTCATGAAGAAGGTGGCCATATAATTTATCATTCATTCTAATATCTAAAAGTAATTTAAAATATGAATAATTTATATATTTTAGAGATAATTTTGCCTTTAAAATATTTAAATAACTTTAATAATTTAAATAATTATTTCAACAAAGATTTTGCTAAGATAAAACTCATCAAAGACATTATATCTACTCGGGATTCTTCTGACCATTTCTGCCAAACTTAAGAAGGGCAAAATTATAGGTCTTCTCAATTTCATTTAAGTCTGATACAAAGAATAAATATAACCTATCGAAACAAGTATCTTCCAAATGCAATTACACAAATCCAGAATTCTCATTCTTTAATTTACCTGATTCATGTACCGGTTTCATAGAAATACATTTCATAAACTTTTATTTCAAGATTTATTTTTCAAAACAATTGCAATTCTCCCTAGCGACTTTCAAAACAGTCTTTAAAACAGAAAAAATAGTTTCCATGAAGTGTTTCAGTTCTTCTTTGATTTCTTGGTTGATCCACATATTCTTGAGCAGTATCATCTTTAGCTTCCAAGTGTTTGATTTTCTCCTGAACTTTTAATGGTGGTTGAGTTCCAGTTTCAAGGCACTGTGGTCAGAGAATATGCAGGGAATAATTTCAATCTTCTGGTATTGGTTGAGCCCTGATTTGTGACCTAGTATGTGGTCTATTCTGGAGAAAGTTCCATGTGCACTCGAGAAGAATGAGTATTCTGCTGTTTCCTAAAACATTCCTGAAATGTTCTGAATATATCTATGAGGTCCATCTGGTCCAAAGTGTCATTCAAGGCTCTTGATTCTTTGTTGATTTTCTGTTTAGATGATCTGTCCATTGCTGAGAGTGCTGTGTTAAGATCTCCTACAATTAATGTATTTGCATCAATATGACTCTTTATTTTGTTTAACAGTTGGCTTATGTAGTTGGCTGCTCCCATGTCGGGGGCATAAGTATTTACAATTGTTAGATCTTCTTGATGTATAGACCCTTTAAGAATGATGTACTGTCCTTCTGTGTCTCTTACTACAGTCTTTAGACTAAAATCCAACTTGTCTGATATGAGAATTGCTACCTTGGCTTTCTTTTGGGGTCCATTGGCATGAAAGATGGTCTTCCATCCCCTCACTTTCAATCTGGAAGTGTCTTTAGATTCCAGATGAGTCTATTGTAAACAGCATATGGATGGATGCTGTTGTTTTATCCACTCTGCAACCCTGTGTCTTTTTATTGGAGCATTTAGGCCGTTTACATTGAGAGTGATTATTGATAGATACATTTGTATTGACATCATGTTGCCTATGAAGACCAATGAGAATGAAGATACATTGATCCAAAACCTATGGGATATGGCAAAGGCAGTACTAAGGGGGAAATCATAGCCATCCAAGCCTCAATCAAAAAAATTGAAAAATCCCGGATACACCAACTCTCATTACACCTCAAAGAACTGGAAAATCAACAAAAAATTAAACCAACCCCCCACACAAGGCAGGAAATAATAAGGATTAGAGCATAGATGAATGAATCAGAAACTAGAGATACAGTAGAACGCATCAACGAAACTAGAAGCTGGTTCTTTGAAAGAATCAATAAGATTGATAAACCATTGGCCAAACTAATCCAAAAGAAAGGGAGAAGACCCAAATTAATAAAATCATGAATGAAAGGGGAGAGATCAAGACTAACACGGAGGAAATAGAAACAATCATCAAAAATTACTATCAACAATTATATGCCAATATGTTTAACAACCTAGAAGAGAGGGATACATTCCTAGAAACCTATAAACTACCAAGACTGAAACAGGAAGACCTATATCTAGTAATGAGATCGAAGCAGTGATCAAAAACCTCCCCAAAAACAAGAGTCCAGGGAATTCTACCAAACATTCAAGGAAGAAATAACACCTATTCTCCTGAAGCTCTTTCAAAAAATAGAAATGGAAGGAAAACTTCCAGACTCTTTCTATGAAGCCAGCATCACACTAATCCCCAAACCAGAGACCCCATCAAAAAGGAGAACTTCAGACCAATATCGCTGATGAATACGGATGCCAAGATTCTCAACAAGATCCTTGCTAACAGGATCCAACAATACATTAAAAAGATTACCCACCATGACCAGGTGGGTTTTAGCCCAGGGATGCAAGGGTGGTTCAACACTCGCAAAACAATCAACGTGATAGAACAAATCAATAAGAGAAGAGAGAAGAACCACATGGTACTCTCAACTGATGCAGAAAAGGCATTCGACAAAATACAACATCCGTTCCTGATCAAAACTCTTCAAAGTATAGGGATAGAGGGAACATTTCTCAACCTCATAAAATCTATCTACGAAAAACCCACAGCGAATATCATCCTCAATGGGGAAAAACTGACAGCCTTTCCTCTGAGATCAGAAACAAGGCAAGGATGCCCACTCTCACCACTACTGTTCAACATAGTGTTAGAAGTCCCAGCAACAGCAATCAGGCAACAGAAAG
>PITA01023675.1:0-27665 GCA_004023965.1 Spilogale gracilis
AAAAAAAAGTTTCAACAACAACAGGCAGGACCAATAGCATCTCGAAAAGCCGGGAAGGGGGCTGAGCAAAGGGCGAAAGAGAGTGGAGAAAGGAGAAAGCGGGCAGGCTCGGAGCGCGCGGGGCTGGGGCTCGGCGAGCTGAAGGAGCGTTGCTAATGTTTTTGTTTGTTTGCTTTTCCATGCATGCATAATGAGGGGGCACCGCGGCACCACGCGGGGGCTCCCGGCCCACTTTTGTATTTAAAGCCTCGCAACCAGCGAGTCTGCAGCCGGGCTCAGCGGATCCGCTCCCCGGGCCCTTGTCACCCGAGAAGCCGCAGCCGAGGGAAGCCCGGGAGCCGCTCCCCGACCGCGCCGAGTTTCTTGTTCTCCCCGCGCCGCCCGGAAAGGGCTCCCGGGAGCTCGGCTAGGCCGGGGTCGCCGCGGGCGTAGGGGGAGGGGACGCGGGCGTCCGGGCCGCGGGAAGGCGGGCAGCGCTCCGACGCGAGCCAGGAAGCGGCGCGATGCGAGAGCCCGCGGCGGCGGCGGTGGCGGCGCGGTGCTGAGCCCTGGAGGAAGGAGCCGCCGCGGCCGCAAACGGATCTGCAGGCGCAGAGCAAAATGCACCCGGGGCGCCGCGCGATCCTGCAGCCCCGCCGCGGCCCCGAGGCCCGCAGCCCCCCGGGGCGGCAGTGAGCGCCTCCCGCCACCAACCGGGGCCGACCGGAGGGCTCTCTGCTGCTGTGCATTTCTGGGAAGCCACCGCAGCCAGAGCGAGCGGGCAGCCCGAACTTCTGCGAGCGGCGCGGCACCAGTGAGCGGCCCTCATGGATTTATGAAAACACTCATGCAAGAAGTTGGCAGGACTGGAGCAAACTTTTCCACCGGCTCCGCGTCCGCCGCTGCCCGCGCCTCGTCTCCTTTCCCCTCCTCGCCCGGCGGCCGCCGCTGCCCGCGATGGTGGCAGTGCTGCTGGGCGGCGGCGGCGGGGCCCGCGCGGGGACCGTGCCGGGAGCCTGGCTGTGCCTGATGGCGCTGCTGCAGCTGCTGGGCTCGGCGCCGCGGGGCTCGGGGCTGGCGCACGGCCGCCGCCTCATCTGCTGGCAGGCACTGCTGCAGTGCCAGGGGGAGCCGGAGTGCAGCTACGCCTACAACCAGTACGCCGAGGCGTGCGCGCCGGTGCTGGCGCAGCGCGGCGGGGGCGACGCGCCGGGGGCCGCCGCCGCTGCCGCCGCCTTCCCGGCCTCGGCCGCCTCGTTCTCGTCGCGGTGGCGCTGCCCGAGCCACTGCATCTCGGCTCTCATTCAGCTCAACCACACGCGCCGCGGGCCCGCCCTGGAGGACTGTGACTGCGCGCAGGACGAGAACTGCAAGTCCACCAAGCGCGCCATTGAGCCGTGCCTGCCCCGGACGAGCAGTGGCGGCGCGGGCGGCCCGGGAGCGGGCGGGGTCATGGGCTGCACGGAAGCCCGGCGGCGCTGCGACCGCGACAGCCGCTGCAACCTGGCCCTCAGCCGCTACCTGACCTACTGCGGCAAGCTCTTCAACGGGCTGCGCTGCACCGACGAGTGCCGCACGGTCATCGAGGACATGCTGGCCGTGCCCAAGGCGGCGCTGCTCAACGACTGCGTGTGCGACGGCCTGGAGCGGCCCATCTGCGAGTCGGTTAAGGAGAACATGGCCCGCCTGTGCTTCGGGGCCGAGCTGGGCAACGGCCCGGGCAGCAGCGGCTCGGACGGGGGCATGGACGACTACTACGACGAGGACTACGACGACGAGCCGCGCGCCGGGGGTGCGGGCGGCGAGCAGCTGCTGGACGACGACGACGGCGTCCCGCACCCGCCGCGCCCGGGCGGCGGCGCTGCAGCGGCGGGCGGCCGTGGGGACCTGCCTTACGGGCCCGGGCGCAGGAGCAGCAGCGGCGGCGGCCGCTCGGCGCCCGGAGGCGCCTGGACCCCGCTCGCCTCCATCTTGCTGCTGCTGCTGTTGCTCCCGCTGCTCTTTTAGTCCTCGCGCCCCCCGCCGTAGGCTGCGGGAGCGCCCGCGCCGGGGCACCTGTGGCTGGGGGGACAGTGGGGATGGTTGGGGTAGTTTCTGAAACGTGTTCCGAGTAGACTCAGCCTAGCGGGTCTCCCCTTCACGATTCTTGGCATTCCCCCCGTGTCCTCTCCCAAACAGGCCTTCTCGGACATCCTCCCCTGCCCCGGTTCCAGGCTCCAGAAACTCCTGGAGCGTCTGCCCTGCAGAAACCCGCCTAGCTAGAGTTTGGGACGTCCAGGATGGAATGGGCTGGGGCGGGGTGGGGGCGGGGGCTATGGACCCATAGTCTTGGACTCGGAAGAGAGGACACCAACCTGTGGGATCGTAACAGTTTCAAGGGAGTGGGCTTGGAGCAGTTTGAAGGAGGATTTACATTTGCAGAAGGGGCTGTTTATTAGCATTTTTGCTGTGCTTGGGCGGGGGGGGGGGTTTACGGCGCGGGGTGCGGGGGGGAGTGCCAGTGTCAACTTTTATTGTGGCCAGTGAGGACATTGCAATCCTGAGTAAACAGAAAAGTCTCACTTACCGATTCATGTGTTTACTCTTGGTCAGCGCTCAGAAATCTCCATTTGGGCGGGGGAGGAGGCTTGGGAAGGGGTTAATATGCCTGAATTAGTTTTGGATAACTTTGAGCCCTTGACCTTAATTTCATTGCCAGCACTCTGATCTCTTATGCCATTTCTTAGGTTTAGGCGTCAAAAAATGCTGATCTAAGAGTTGCTAGTGGTGTTGAGATGCAACTTTTTATGTAAAAGAGCTCTGTACTGCCATCTATGAAAGCCTCTTTATGGTGTTTGTCTTGTTATCATTTTTGTTCTTTACATCAAGAAATTGTACAAATATGTGGAGAAAATATATCGCCTCTGCTTTTATCAGGGTGCTAAACCCTGGTACTTCTATATAAAGTGTATTAAAACTGGGATTTGTTACCAGTTGCTGTACTTTGTGTATAGAATTTTTATAAAGTGTATGCTTCAGAAATAATTTATTTTTAAAAAGAAATTAAAAAATTTTAAATCTGCAACCATGTTACACCTTTCCTCCCTGAAATGTATAGAATCCCTTTGTCACTGGGGATCCAAACCCACAGTCCATTGTGAAGTGTGCTCTATCTAGAACAGTCTTAAAATGTACAGTGTATTTTATAGATTTGAAGTTAACATTGTTATTTCCAAGAGAATTTATGGACATTGTAGAAATGTATAAATGCATTTCCAAACTGCCTTAAACATTGTATTTTTATAGACATCCTTTAAAAAAAAGTCTTATGTTTTAAGTAACTATGGCTTTGTGTATTTTTTATTTGTTTTATTAAAATGTGTACATCAGTAAAAGAGTTTTTAAATAATGAATATGGTGTAGTTACTTTCCAGAGTTACATTGTGGTTTACCCAATAATGAGTAAGGAGTGGGGTGGAGGGGCCACTGGGAATCTATCAACCATCAACTGAAATTAAAATACAGAACAAGACAAGAAATGAGGGCTATTATTTCTACCTCTAATTTAATGAACCATTAGACGGGTGTAAATGAAGCAACTAAAAAGACATAACTCACTGGCCTGCATTGGTTTTCATGTAGTGGAGAGACCTCACAAAATTTGTGTGTTTCTACATAATCTGTAGATAACCCAAAGGTTCCTCTCCCCTCCTCCTTTTCCCAAGGGGAGCCCCCAAACCCCTCCTCCAGGTGTGTCCTATCTGGCTATAGACATTATCGTGCAATCAAACATGCCTATAACATCTGTTATCAATAGGTCTTAGGAAACCTGGAATACCTCTTCAAAGTCATTTTCACACTTCCGGTGAAAAAGTACAAAATTTTGTTACAAAACATTCAGGCGGGCAAAAGTAAACACACTGGGGAGAGGAACAATCACCAGAACTTGTAATATTGTTGTGAGGAGTTGTTTAGCAGTGGGCTGAAGGCTGGGTCCCTGCCAGAGCTACTGATCTACACTCAAACGCCCTTAGATAAATAATTACACTCTTAAGCTGTGTCGAGTGCTGATACACTTGACCTTGTAAATAGAAATGTTTGCAGTAGGAATAAACTCCGGCATTGGAAAATCTTTTAAACATTAACACAAAAGAGAGCGCTCTGTCCTCTGGGGATTTGAGTCTGAACCTCGCCAAGCTAGGCACTTGCAAGAGGGAAAAAAAGTTTATTTATCTTCTATTCCTAGTGTTTATTTAAAGCTTTTCATTTTAAACGCAGTGATTGGAAGGCGAGTCAGGAGTTTAAAAGTCACCACAAATAAACTTTGTCTGAGGGGTCGACAGATTAGCAAGATCTCGTGTCTCTTTATATGATATTAACATGTACTGAGAAAACATAACCACATTTCTCTGCTGCCTGAAGTAATTAACAAAGCCGTGCCCCCTTCCAGTTTCCTCCCCCCCACCGCTCCCACCCCGGACTTGCAGGTTTCTTTTGCCTCTCTAACTCGCACTTTCCCCGGCTTTTATAGAGGGCTTCGAGCCACTGCTTATTGGATCTAAAACCAAGATTGGTATTTGTGTAGCATCAGAAAGTCTGAGATAGTTGTAGTGTTGGATGAGCCTCGGAGGGTGTGTGGCTGCAATCCCCAGTCACCTGAATGGTTGAGTAAACATATTGTTAAAACAAAGCTGAAGGCCTTATTTCTTTGGGAAGTGAACAAAGAGTATTCCAAGAGACTTGTAAATGAAATCAGCGTTCTTTATAAACCTCCAGTTAGCAATGCTCCTGCGTTTGTCCTTAAATATATTTAAATCATCTCCATCTCCTGTTATTTTAACACATTCTTGACTAAAAGTTAAGTCTTTGTCCCAGTAAAAGCCCAGTTTTCCCTAGTACGAAGTAAAAGGCATTAGCACTAGAAAAGGCCTGTTAATTAACTGGTACAATAAACTCACGACTTGATTTTACAGGGTTCTGTCAAAAGCATCTGCCTGGAATAAATCAACAGAGTTCGCTGTTGGGGAGAGAGGACATGAGGCTTTATGCTTTCTTCCTTGAAGAAAATGAACATTGATCGGTGGTTCATTTTAATTTAAACAGTTCTATACTGGAGCCCAGGAGCCCCTTCGCCCCTCTACAGACCTAGTGGATTCCAGAACAGGTTGCTGAGTTGCTAGAACCTTCGGTTATGGGATTGTATGTTACCATCTGCTCTTAGGCAGAAAGAATTTTTCCAGATGTTGACATCTGTAATATCTCACGCACTCTGGGGAACCTTTTGGAATTTTGGACATTTGAGAGGGCCAAATGTCTCGTGAAGAATGCCTGGATGTACCATTATTGAAAGAAAGAGTACCTCTGGCTTTTCCTGGGGATTCTCGAAAAAGGCCATGCTTCTCAGAAGTCTTCCAGGATGCAAGGAACTCCTTGAGGATTTCATGTAAAATCACGTGTCCTTGAGGCTGGTCCCCCCCACCCCCCCTTAGCAGGTTTGTATTCTCAGTGACAGTTTATTTGTCTTTGGAGGCACTTCAGTGACAAATGTTTAAGGGAGTGTGGGACAATGGTAGAGAACAAGGAGGCAGTTCATTGAACTGACAGTGACCATACAGTAAATAGAAGGAGGTTCAGGCTTCACTGCTCACCCAAGCACAGAGCAATGCTTTTGTTTATGACCACAATGGACATAACATAAGGTCTCTGTTTATTTTTAACAATATATAGCAATGTACGCAGCCATACCCGTATGTGTGGGGAGAAATGTCTGGAGGGAACTCAGACTTAGTTCTTAGTCTGAACTTAGAACTGAACTCAAGAACTTAGTTCTTGTACTAAGTAGCAGGACATCCCTGTGCTTAGCAGGACCTCCACAAATGCCCATAAGTAAGGGCATAGCTCCTGATGCCAACTGCCACAAACCGAAGGGGGCCACCGTGTTCTGAGACACCTGAGGCACACTGCAGCTCTCCCAGTGGGGCCCACGTGGGTGAAGACACAACTCAGAACCAGTCGCGTCTCTCTGAAAGAGTCAAGAGAAGCCACATGGAGTGGGGTGCCCTTCCTCCTCACTCTGCATGCAACCCTCCGCTCGGTCCCAGCAGTGCCACCTGCTCTGGAATGAAAAGAGAGAAATGCCGTGAGAACTCTTAGAGACATACTAAAAACCTTTCCACTTTCAAACTTTGGCTTTGAATCATCAGCTTAGTGGGTTCAACTATGGAAGTTCTCGAATACAACCTCAATACCTCTTTTCCAAGCGGTAAAAAGGAAAGTGCATGTTATTTGTTTTATGACCTCTTACACTAAAGGAACATCCAAAACTATGTCAGTTGACCCCATTTCTCCCATCTCCCCAAAGTAAGCTTGTTGGGAGGCAGCCCATTACAAATGTCTCAGAGCCCGAGAGCAGCTCTGGGAAGTCGGCTTCCAGTGGGTCCGACAGCCTTGTGAGTTAAGGAAAGTTGGATGTTACTGTATTCTATTGGAGGGATTGTCTCTGTTGGACGTTTGAAAAGCTTCACCCTTGACCATCTGAAGGACATAAGTAAAGTGCCATTAGCATAAACACCTTCTAAGGCATCCATTTAATCAATTTCTTAAATAACAGAATGATCTACTACAAAATAGTGGACTGTATACACTATATTTTGGCACAAAGATGGTCATTCTCCCACTAGTAACCAGGGGCTCTAAATAAATGATTTCAACAATGTTTTATTAAAGGCCGACAAGAGCCCTCAAGCTGCATTAATCGGGGAGAAGTCGAGTGGCACTTTTGTCATGGAAATGTTAAGCACATAATAGCACTGCTAGACAATGTGTGGCACTTCATTCTTTCAGCCGTGCTGACACGTCTTAAAGAGGAACTGCGGGGAAGGATGTGGGAAAGATTTGCTTTCTGAGGAAGCTTTCAGCTAATATTTCAGAAGGCTACCTCCAAACCCTCCGTAATACGCATGCAACAGAAGCCAGAGGGGCAGCTGAGATTCTCCAATGGCTTCCTTCCCTTATTTTGGGGGCTTGGCTTCCATAGAAATATCAAATGTCTGCAGTTCTTGATATGGCATTTGTCAAAACGATATGTTGGTGATTTTTGAAGACACTATGAGTGCATTTCCACAAAGAGGATGAAAGCCTCAAGTGACTCTCAGTGGGACTGATATACAGGACCAGTGGTTTGGATGAGTCTTCTTTAGGCAGACAGTTCATGGTCAGGTCTGCAACGGGGAATAGACACAGTGTCATCAAGGACATCTTCAATCTAGAACCAAAAATAGAATAACATTATCTGTGTCCAGACTTTATAGATACCCCTATGTTTTCTGAGTATCTGTATTATTCTTACACATTTATTTCTATACTCAGATTTTTGTCTGTGGGTTCTTGGATACCAGAATGGAATAATATTTCACAACCAGATCATATTGTATATTTTATCACTGATCAGATGTTATTAAGCACCAAAATAAAATATTCTGGTGATATTTGAGGACTTTGTCATAGATAGGTCTTTTAGGAAAATGCCAGTCATCCAACCTTCAGTTTTACCTTGGGAGACTCACCTGTCAGGCAATGGCACCTATTAGGAGCGCCCTTCTGCAGCAAGCATTGCAACATTTGATGACTAAAACTAATGTTCATGATCCTGAACAGGTGAAAGGAGGGATCCAGGAACAAAAAGAGGTCCCTGTGGCTCTGAGGGCATGTGCTGAGGGTCTACTCCGTGGGGTTGTACCAGTGTGAATATGACACAGTCTTGTCCCGGGGCCAGTGGCAGTCCGGATGGGGTGAAAGACATACATGCACTTTGAGCTGCGGTGAGCACGGAAGACAATGATAGAATGACTCAGCTCGACATTCCGTTTAAGGAAAGCTTCTTGGGGCAGTTGACACCAAAGCTAGGTCTCAAGACAGGGTTGGAAGGCAGCAGGAATAAAGGTGGGAGAACATTTCCAGCAGACAAGCTGCACGGAGGAAGGGAAGAGCACAGTGTGTGTGCTCACTCACATGCTACTTGTGACCATCAAAACATAAAGTAGGAAGTAGCAAGAATGCGGTTTGAAAAAGGATGACTATACCAGGTCACGGGAGCCTTGAATGACATGCTAAACATTGACTTTTCTATGTGCGGTGTCATGATGAGAAGCCTCTGGGAGTTCCCAGTGGACACCTCCAGGAGTGCTCCTTCCCGAGCAGGGTGCACAATGGTTTTACATGAAGACCAGGGGTGGCCTGGGTGGCTCAGTGGGTTAGGCATCTGCCTTCTGTTCAAGTTGTGATCCCAGAGTCCCAGAGCCCCATGTCATGCACTCCCTCTCCCTCTGGCCCTTCTCCCACTTGTGTTCGCTCTCTCTCTCTCTCTATTACTATCTCTATCTCTCTCAAATAAATAAAATCCTACAAAAAAAAAAAAAAGGTGAATACCACAGACTAGGAGAACAGTCTGGGAGTTATTGCCAGGTCGAGCGAACAGAGACAGTGAAAGGAGGGAGAAGGCAGGTTCAAGATGCTGTGATTGGTCAAATATGGAGGGTTGGAGGGGGGCAGCATGACAGCTGGGTTTCTGGCTCAGAGCTCAGAAAATTGGTGGATGATGTCATCTTCGGTCCTAGAGGAAGAAAGTTTGGAGGGCAAGTCATATTTGAGGACGTACAGAATATCCAATCGGCTGTATGTTACAGGAAACAAACTGCAGGTCTGAAGCTTGGGACAGAAGTCAGACTCTTGGAACGATCATGGTTAAAACTCGAGAGTGATGCATCCAAGGAGAGTGCACAGGTGAGGAAGTGCAGTTGGGAGAGAAGGGGGAGTCCAGAAAAGGAATCCCGGGAGTGGTTAGAGGAGGTCAGAGAGGTCTGAGGGGGAACAGGAGCAAGGAATAATAACATTTCTGGTAATGGATCCCTAAATATAAAACTGCTTAAGAAACCAATGCTATGAATAAATCTTAAAAAGCGAGATGAATTAACTGGATTTCTAATATAAGTGGCCAAAACATTCCTCATTATAGCAATAGTAGTAATCAAAATCATAATCAGAGCTATCATAATCAGATCTCCAGGAAAATAAAAATTGCCAAAATTATGCCATTGCATTAAAATAATTGTAATGATGAGAGTTAACATCATTATTATGTTCCACGTACAGTGTGGAGCACATAGTATGTACTAAATCATTTCATGCTTGCATCTTTGGGTTAATTATATTAGTATTTCAATATTACAGAGGAAGGAACCGATGTTTCAATAACTTGACTGTTATTCATTGACTGTGTTCAACACACGGGTTGATGCATATATAATCTATATGTGTGAAGAGATAGCTTTTATGCCATATTGATTCTCAAAATATAAAAAGCCTTAATAGTCTATGGATTTTTGAAATACTGCACCAAATTCAAATGATTTTACCTAACCATCTATCTAATATCAAAACATTAGCTGTGATGATATTGCAGATAATTAGTATTTTTCTTCCTTGTATTATGTTTCTCAAATTTTATCAGTGAATATGTATTATCTTACTTTCATAATTAAATTTTTTTTTTAGTTTTTTGTTTTAAAATAATACTCAGAACCATAAGGAAGAAATAAGAAAGTATAGGTTCAGCCTTTGTGATCACTGCTTTGTATCCTCCTTTTTCTCATTTGCTCAGAATTCTTATGAAGAAAAAGTGATGTTTTTCAAATCCTAAAATAATTTAAACTACAAAATCATTCTATCTATAAAAGTGTATGGCAGATGAAAATAAATCATAGAGACATAAAAATGTTAGGGCAAGAAGAGTCTGAAGAGATCATTCATTCATTCATTCATTCATTCATTCAATCAATGTTTATTGAGCACTTACTTTGAACCAAGGGACAGGTGTGGCCCTGGAACTACAGCAGGGACCCAAAAAGCCAAACTTCCTGCCTGCAGGAAGTGTGGTCCGTGCTAGGAAAATGTTCTCTGAATTTTGCTTCTCTGTGCCTTTTAACAAGACCATCTTTCCTCTATTAAAGAATGAGCACACCTTCTTTCCATATGCCCATTCACAAAGTATTTTGTGTGTTTTAATCTTTCTTAAAACATGTTCCTGCCTTACACATATGTATGGGGGAAACATATACTTTCCTGGATATGGCTGATCATGCCAGTTTTTATGTGTTTTACAAATGGAACAATTAAGTCCTATAAAATTGCTGTTTTTTGGATAGTTGTCTTCTAGTGAAGTTCAGAATGAAGTGGTAATTCAAAAATGGTACATTTTCAGGAGACAGAATAACCCTGATTTTTGACATGTGCTAAAATGAAATGTTCAATTATATTCTGAAAGAACAAATTATCTGTACAGAGTAAATGAATCATATAATTGCATGTTGCACAATATTTTTAAAACAACCATCAGTAAGCTCTAGAAATAAATAACACACTCATATTTCATCTAAACTGTGTAACATAGTCCTTGTTTACTGTCACCTGACTTTTCTTGCTTTTTGCAAAATTCAACCTGTTGAAACCAAAGTTATTTTTTTAAAAAAAGAATGCCAATATTTAAGATACTGGAAGGAAATTAGTTATTTTATTATTTGGCTTCTGACTAACCCAAAACTCAGCGACTTGGAGTTTTTATCATTTATTTGCTCACAATGTCGTGATAGGCAGTTTGGGCTGGCTCAGCCGAGGAATTCTGCTCACCTTTTTAGAACTCACTTGGCTGTAGTCAGCTGATGGGTCAGGTGGGAGAGGGCTGGTTTTAGGGGGCCTCATTCACATGAAGGGCACTTGCCTGGTGTAAATGGGATAGCTGGGACATGAGTCTCTAATGTCTAGCACGCTAGCCTAGGATTCTCAGCACAGCTGGACTCCAAGAGGCAAGAGAAGAAGCCCCTATGTGCAAGCACTTTTCAAGATGCTGCCTGCATCACATGTGCCAATGTCCCACAGGACAAAGCAAGTCACATGACCAAGCCCAAGTCCAGGGTACAGAAAAATAGGCTCCACCTCTTAATGGGAAGAGAGTCAAAATCCAACTGTATTTGTTGAAGATGGGAAGAATTATAGAAGCCAATTCCTTTTTTTCTTTTTTTTAGAAGATAATTTCTAAACATTCTTCTACAATAATCATTTCCTTCTTACATCTTCTGCTGGCCTGATGGGGAAAAGAGAAATAAGAGAGTAATTTATAGCTTAATTTTCAGAATTTATAAAATGTTAAGACCAAAAAGCAAGATAAGAAATGAAATACTGCTCTAGCATTTTATTTAACAAAGACTGGCAATGTGATTTGCTATTTAGAATTAGTCATGGCATTTCTTAAAAAAGTTTTAATCTTTTATTTGGATTAGACATAATTCATAGATGGATACGAAGAAAATCGGCACCTTTATAGTGAGGACTTTTTCCAGTTAGATAAATGCTATAATTTTTTTTAAGATTTTATTTATTATTTTATAGAAAGAAACACAGCTAGAGAGGGAACACAAGCAGAGGGACTGAGAGAGGGAGAAACAGGCTTCCTGCCAGGCAGGGAGCCCGATGTGGGGCTCGAGCCCAGGTTTCCGGGATCATGACCTGAGCTGAAAGCAGTCGCTTAACCAACTGAGCCACCCAGGCGCCCTTATAAATGCTGTATTGATATGTAAACAGGTCTTAGTGAAAGTTTTATTTCTATCTTTTTTTCATTCAGGTCATCTTCACCTCTTTTCAGATTTATTCCTGGGTACTTTGTAGTTTATGTTAGATGCTGATGACGATTATCATAGTGTCCCATTCATTATGGCTGGTGTATAGGAAACATGGTTTTTGTACATTGATCCTGTACCTAAATACTTTGTGGAACTCTTAGAGTTCTAATTATTGGCAGAGTCATATATTTGGCTAGAAAATCAAAGAGTTTTTTCTTTGCTTTTCTAGAAAACATATTAGGGGCACCTGGGTGGCTCAGTCAGTTAAGCATCTGACTCTTGATTTTGGTCCAGGTCATGATCTGTGTTGTAAGATCAAGTCCCACATCCCATCAGGCTCCGCACTGGATATGGAGCCTGCTTAAGATTCTCTTTCCCCCACTCCCTCTGATCCCCCCTCTTCTCACTCTCTATCTCAAAAAAATCAGAAAACAAAAAGCAAAAACATATTAATGTTCTTAAATTAATGTTTCTTAAACTTTTTGGTTTTGAAGAACTTTATATTCTTAAAAATCACCTTGTTTAGGTGGGTGGGAAGAGTTAGGGGTACAGTTTCGAAGACTGCTTGAATTTCTGACACTAATTGCCAGTTTGAGGGGGTTCCCAAAACCACCCTCAGTTTCAGTAATTCCCTAAAGAACTCACAGAACTCACTGGAAGCTATTATACTCATAGTTACAGTTTATCACAGGGAAAGGACACAGAATAAAATCAATAGGGGAAACAGTTTGTAGAGTGGAGTCCAAGGAAATATCAAAGGCAGAGCTTCCCTGTATTCTCCTGGTGTGAAAATATACACAGATTATTGCCAATCACGGAAGCTTGCCCGAGCCTGTGTTTAGAGTTTTTATTGGGGTCCCATTATATAGGCATGATTGGTTGATTTGCCCTTGTAGTTGATCTTAGTCTCCAAGTCTACTAATATAAAGAGACCCATAAATCACATTGTTGGCCTTTCTGACTTGGTCAGCCCCACTCTAAGGTGGGGTTGAGGCCAGCCCTCAACTTAAATCATTCTGTTACTCTCTAGTTAGTCCAAAGCCTGCAAGCAAACAAAAATTACCTCCTAGGCATTGAGGATAAAGGCCAGATCTCTCTTGGGGCAAAATTAACTTCCTTACTTCACAGTGGGTGATGTTTATCAGTATTTATCATATTAGAATTTAAAACAGATAAATTATTTAAATACGTAATAGTTCATTTAAAAATAATGATAGACTTCTTTTTTAAAAAAGATTTTATTTATTTATTTGACAGAGAGAAACACAGCTAGAGAGGGAACACGAGCAGGGAGCCTGATGCAGGGCTCGATCCCAGGACTCTGGGATCATGACCTGAGCCAAAGGCAAATGCTTAATGACTGAGCCACCCAGGCGCCCCCAAAATAAGAATACACTTATTACAGTTTAACATAAAATACATCTTTCTGAAAAATAAGTCTATTTTCTGCAACAACAACAACAAAAATTATCTGTCTGGCCTTAGATATGTGGTTAGAAAGAGGCAGGAAAAATTTAATAATCTTTTCAGATAATGGTGCACATTCTTCTTTGACATACAACAATATTCAATAAGTGGTATATTTTTAAAAGATTAATTGTAAGGCAGAATCTGAAACCATATCAATAAACATTTCATAATTTGTGACATTAAAATCTTTTGGTCTATCTTGGTATATGATTTTGTAATACCATCTGCTGGTCTTTTAAAAAATATTTGTCACTTAGTTATGAGGATAATCCAAATATTGACACATTTTATTTTCTGATATTAAATAATGTTTGTTACTATTAACTCTGATATCACTATAAAATTCTGTAAATTGGAAATATATTACTTTACAGTGCATGATACAAGTTTTCCAAAATTCTCTTTTTTGTGCGGAAGAGCAAATGTTATTACTGGCAACAAATCCTGTTATTTTCCTTGACTTGTGTTTATTTCTGAAAAAAAATGTTTGCCAAATATCCAAGGCTGAATAAATGTAGCTTGTTTTTCAGTCATTCTTTCATGGCATTCCATGGAAAGGGGCTAGTTCAGTTTACATCACAATCACGCACATCATTTTAGGCAGCAGAAATGTCTGAAACATACTTCACATTACCTTACACAGACCATTGAAAAGCTGTATATTCATGGTTGAGATTAAATAAAATGTTTATTGCTTCATTAAGATCTTTCTTAAATGAACTATCAAATTTTTATATTGTAAGTGATTGGCAGTGAAAAATCTGATAACTGGTGCAGTTTGCTCTAATTGCCCTGATTTGTCCTCCATCATCATCAGTTTTATTCATCATAGCTTTTGCTTCAACAGTGCAAACAAATGTCGATATAGAGGAAAATAGTGCCTTGGGATTATTATGAAAATAGTTGTGACCTTGTGGTACCACTGAAAGAGTCCTGACGATCCTCCAGGAATCTGTATACAGCTTTTTGAAAACTACTGATATTTTATTTCCTTTATAATATTTATATGTCATCATTACTTTTCATGTCATATTGCTCTGTCTAGGATTGCCAGTACAACAAATTAAATAAGAGAATTAATTAAAAATAAATTAAAATTATAAATAGATAAAATTTATAAATTTATAAAATTTAAAAGTAAATTAAATAAATAATTAAATAAGAGAACGTGGTAATAGGGGGCCAGTCTTCTTGTGTGCTGACTGTAGTGCATGCCCTATACAAGTAGGATGATATTCTAATGTTTCTACTATAATGTTTGATGTAGGTTTCTAGCACATGCTATATCAAATTAAGGAAATTTCAGTTTTATTTCTGTTTATAAATATATTGAGGAATTCTACTTCTTTAGCTATTATTAGTGATTTATACTTTTATAAAATAAAATTGATTTCATTTAGATTTTTAAAAATACTAATATTACATTACACAAAATATTTTTTCATATTTTTTAATCTGTAACTCTTTATCTTCATTCTTTCTTAACTGTTTACATAGTCTCTTTCTTTTGAAATTTTTAGATTACTGGTCTTTTCAAGAAACAAGTTTGGAATTTCATGCTAGGATTATTTCTTTTGTTGTTAATTTCTTCTATGCCATTATTTCATTCTTCTATTTTATTTTTTAGTTTTTATTCTTTTCTTGGGTTTCTGTCCTAAATGCCTAGCTCATTTATTTTCATTTCTCATGTTTTCTAATAAGTTGATTTCTGGAAACAACTTTTCCTTTGTACAACTTTTAGGTCACATCTTACAGGCTTTGATGTGCTATTCTTTTATTGTGGTTCATTCCAAAGAGTACATACTTCCCATTTTGATGGGCTCTTTAACTTCAGAATTTTCTAGGTTATGTTTTTAAGTTTTTAGTGTTTTCTCACTTTATAATTTTAATTAAAATGATTAATGACCATAGCCTAGTAATTTCTGCTTTCTTACAAATTAGTGCTATTTCATTTATGGCTATGAATATGATCAAATTTTGTGTGTATTTGAGGTCCATAAGAAAGGAAGGTGCAGGGGTGCCTGGGTGGCTCAGTCAATTAAGTGCTGACTCTTGATTTCACTTGGGTCATGATCTCATGTTGTGAGATTGAATCCCTCATCAGGGTCCATGCCCGGCATGCAGATTAAGATTCTTTTCTCTGTCTTCCCCTACCCTTCCCCACTCCCTCTCTAAAAAAAGAAAAAGAAAGGAAGGTGCAGTCTCTGATTTTGTTAGTGTTCTGTTTTACAATGGTATATCAATTTATTTTTATTTTTATTTTTTAGTGTTTATTTATTTCATGGTTTTTTGTTTATTGTTTTTAAATTCCAGTGTAGTTGATATACGATATTATTTTAATTTCAGATGTAAAACATAGTGATTCAACAATTCCATATATTACTCAGTTCTCATCAAGATAAGTGTATTCTTGGGGTGGCTTCCTGACTCAGTCGGTTAAAAATTTGATTCTTGATCTCAGATCGTGAGTTTGAGCCCCATCTTGGATGTACAGATTACTTCTAAAAAATTAATTGAAAGGATAAGTGTACTCTTAATTCTCTTGATCTGTTTCACTCATCCCCCCACCCACTTCTCCTCTGGTAACTGTTGGGCAGGCTGAGAGAGAGGAGCACCCAAGATGACTGATCTTCCCACCAAAACAGCTGTGGCCACCATGTCATCTCCAGTAAATTGAAACCTGGGGGGGGGGGGGGACACGACTGAAATTTTCCATACCTGACTTTCCAGCCAGGGACCACCCACCATCGTCTGGACCTTCCCCACCCCCAACCAATCACCTGGGGACATGATGTTACCTTGCCTAATATGGGGAAAAAACTCACCTGAATCCAGACCCGGAAGATAAGGCTTAAAAACCCTTACACTCCCCAACCCAGGTGCGACTTCCCCGACTCTCCTCTCTGGAGTCGCAGAGCCTCGCCCGAGGGTGCTTGTAATAAAGCTCACTCTTTGGACTCTGTTTGCCTTTGCGGTCTCCGTTCTCTTTGCACAAAAAACCTTACAGTAACAGTATATTGCTTTAATTATCTTAATTCTCTGTGTCTTTTTTCTTTTCTGTTGTTTTCTTAAAGAGATACATTGAAGTCTTTTACTGTGGATCCTGTGGAATCATCAAAATTGACTCATTAATTTCTCTGTTTCTATCACATTTTGCACAGATCTTATTGAAGTATAGTGTTAAATGTAGTTACATGACCATTTTACCTCCATGACACAAAATATCTTCTAACAATATGAAACGTAAGTCTTTGCTCTTTTAATGACTTCTGTCTTTCCATCTATCTTTTTCTTATAATAATGTTGTTGCATCTTCTTTTACTTTATTAATTTATGCTATTTATTTTTTGTAACATAAACCTCACTTTGCTATTTCCTTTTACAGGGTAATGCATACACACTGAAAATGTAGAAGATAAAGTTAATCAAGAAGAAGAAAAGAAAAACGACCCAAAATAATAACACCTAGAGAAATCTATGACATTTACTTATAACCATTCAGTATTTTCTCTATATTTAAATAAAATCAATATACATATCTTACTTTGTAATCTGTTTCATCCTACTCATGTATCTTCTAACAATATTCAGGGTGTGATATAGCTTCCTATATCTCTTCATTCTCAATTCTTTTATGTTCTTTTATTTTAGTTCTTATAAAGAACACATAGGTGGTTAGGGTGAGTTTTGTCTGATTGGTTGGTCGATCTGTACTATTTTTTTTTACTCCAATAGAGCTTGTATCTTTTCATTGGTAATTTAAATCTATTTACATTTACTGGTTGTTTGTTTCAATTCATTTTTATCTTCTTACTTTGTGTTTTAAATTTACCATGCTTTCTTTTTTTTCTCTACTTCCACTTTGATTGCCTTCCTTGAATTGATTGTGTCTTTTTTCTTAACTGTCTTCCCCCTGACCTAATTGTTTAGAAGGTAAAAATTGCATTTCTATATTTCTACAGTTCATCCTAAAATTTAGCCCATATATTTAACTGTTATTTTCCCTTGATGTCTAAAGTTAATCAGTTTCTATTTTGTCCACTTAAAGAAAGCAATAACTTTTGCTAAGCATTTCCTCCTCCTTTCATTCCTATACTCCCATGTTACACATCATATAAATTGTTTCTTCTGCTTTGTTACTAATATTTTTCCTTTGCAATCCATCTTTACTTGGAAATTACAATACATATTACTGTTCTGTTTTGTTTTTTTCCGGACAAGCAAAATAGAAGTAATCAATTATCTACCTTAGAGACCTGTTATGAGATCAAAGGGAAGTAAGAAAACTTAGCTTTCGCAGCTGGAACCCAAGTCTCTCTTAGGGAAGAATTTGTCTATTTAGGGAGTACCTTGATAGGCTGAACTGTGGGCACAGAAGGAAGTTGCTGAAAGGACAGATTGACTGCAGAACACAAAAAGATAGAAAAGATAATTCAAACGTTTTTTGTGAAAAGCAAACCTTAATTTGTGGTGGGGAAGTCAGAAATAAGAGAAGAGAATGAGAATGATGATAACAAGATCATATAAAACAAGAAGAAATAGGAATAAGCGGTGGGATTCAGGAATCCCCGCTATGGATTACTGCTTGAGTAGATAAGCAGATGCAAAATGCAGGGTGGGGAATGAAAGCCCAGGAAAGAGGAAATAGATAAAGAAGGAATACCTTAGGAACTGAGTGAATCCTTATTAAAAACAAAACAAAACAAAACAAAACAAAACCCCAGGACCCTAAAGAACCAGGCGTGGAGGTTCCCTATTTCAATGTGCGGGAACATGAGCAGATGGTCAGTGAATGGCATCTGTTCCTGTCACTGGAATTTGGGGATGATCACCAACCTTACTAGCTCCAGAAGAGGAAAATGCAGACCAAGTGAATACTTCCAATGAAGTTGGCCCTGCACCACGTAGACCCCGAGTCAAATGTGAAATGCTATTATAATTATTGGACCCATAAACCATATTATTCCAGTGAGAGGGTTGGGGTTGCTTCAAATGTATGGGGCCCTCAAAAGTTTTCTCCAGCTTCTGATAAAACATTTCCCCATTGGGAAAGAGTGGCAAAGGTAGATTTGATTAACGATAAAATTTAAGGATCCTTTATGTGTGACTCCAACATCAAGTTTCTCTTGCTGACTCTCATCGTAAATATTCCCTCCCCATCACTGGTTCTATAAAACATCCCAGAGCCAAGCCAAATCTTTCAGAATAAATTCTTTTTGTCAACTAAGCACACTCCAGGCATGTCGTATGACTTTAATTGTTTGTGATGTCACCAGTGAGAATGTTTCCCTCACTAAACAAACATGGCTTGGCCATAAGTGAGGCCTTAGTCCTTTTGAGCTACTCATTAAACTGATAATTTCTTAAGTATCTCCTAGGTACCAGGAACTACGGTACATGCTACAGAGACATGTCATCAATGGCCTGCAACGAATAGCAGGCTGGCTCAGAGGGAAAGGTGCTATTACTACCCCCATAGTTGTATCAACTCATCCCCACCCCAGCCACCCAAATGTTGGCATGAGCTGTGTGGGAATGATGAGATGCTTGCTGAGTCAGCATGATTTCAAAGTACGGTTCCCAATCTCCCACTACATTGGTGCCCCTAAGCTTCTGCATATGGAAATGTTGAGATGTCTCTTATGGTTTATCTCTTTCTCTAGTTTTATCTTGCTTCACTTTTCTCTCTCTTCCCCTATGACCCTCTGCCTTGTTTCTTAAATTCCATGTGTCAGTGAGATCATATAATTACCTTTCTCTGATTGGCTTGTTTCACCTAGCGTAATACCCTCTTCTTAATCTTAGGAAATAAGCCAAAGGTTGCTAAAGGGAAAGGGGTGGGTGATGGACACGTGTTGAGATGAGTGCTGGGTGCAGTGTAAGACAGATGAATCACAGATCTGTACTGATGAAGCAAATAATTCATTACATGTTAATTATGAAAAAAATTAGAAATAAAAAGAAATTTTGAGATGTGACCAGGGGTAATCATTTCTCTGTCCTCCTCCTTAGTTCCTGTGTTTCTGCCTTTGCTCTTCCAGTCTCTGCAGTTCCTCCTCCAGTGGCTCTTCTCCCCAGTGATGCCCCTCACCCACCAGTTCAAGCTGAGACTCGACTGGGCAGTCTGTTCCGCTCTTGATGTGGCTGCTGTCACAGGGACCCTTCTGTGGTGACGAGCCTGCCCTGGGCCTGTCTTGGGCCTGCCTTGGCCCCATCAAACTCAAGCGTCCCTGGTGCCTACTAGTTCAAGATAGAAGATGTTTTTCTTAAATTTTTTCTCTCCCTTTTGTATGTTGTAGTCCTAACTCCTGGTAACTCAGGAAGGGACCTCATTTGAAAATAGGGCCTTGGAGATGTAATTCGTGAATTTAAAAAGAAGTCACATGGAATGGATCAACATGACTGGTTGCCTTACAACATGGAGAAATTTGGGCACAGTCACATGTACCTAGGGAGAGCACATGTGAAGTTGAAGAAAGAGATGGGGTGATGCTTTGCAAGGCATGGAACCCTAAAGACTGCCAGCAAATTGCCAGATGCTAGGGGAGAGGAATGGGACAGAGTCTTCTCAAAGCCCCCAGAGGACCCAACCCTGCCCATGTCCTGGTCTCAGACTTCAGCCTCCACAACCATGAAACAGTTGTGGTTTAAGCTACTTGGTTTGCGGTACTTTGTTTTAGCAGCCCTAGCCCACTCACAGAGGGGCTTTGAGAAGAGGTATAGAAGGGTGACACGAATGCAGCCCAATTTTTATTTCTTTCACTGTGTTGATTTATTTTCTGGTCCTGTTGGCGTAGTCTTTTGTTAGGCTTCACTTTAAAGAAAGCTCACTTCCTCCTACAGTAAATATCAAAACATATGATAGCACCACACTATGTATCACAGCAGGTCCTTCTCAGGCCACATTCAGTCACAGGGCTCAAAACTTTAATGGTGTTCCCCAGACTGCAGTATGCATGAGGGATTCGGGGAGCCCGTCTAAAGGGCATACTCCTGGGCTTATACTACCGAATCAGACTCTCCGTAGGCTGGGGCACGAGAATCTGCTCTTGAGTAGCAACTGCATAGATTCTATCGATCAGACTTTGAGGGACATGATACAAGCTGAAGGACGATGGGCTTCCATGCAGTTATTGATGGAAGAGAGGCATCTTTTGGTGTAGTTTTATGGAGAGTCCTTAAATCTCACTAGGGAAGCAGTGACCTTTCTGGCTAACATCTAAGAGAATATCCCCAAAGCACTTATTATGCCTCTTAAATGAAAATGATCTTATTATAGAACCACTCACCACAAAAACCAAGCCCTCATAGTTTAATGAAGTAGAAAATTACTTGTAATTGTGCTTGTTTCCCCCAAGTAAGAGCAAGAGTCAAGGAGAGCCAGAAAACTCAGTCATTTATTTAGTGAAAGTTCAGTACCTTTCTAGGCATAGGAGAAAAGAGCAGTGATTGAACCATCCCTTCCCTCAGTGAGCTTACACTCTGGAAATCAAGTCAAACAAGAAACAAGCAGATGAGAATTCTAACCCCTACTGGCACTTACTCCTTTATACTGTGAGTCTGTTTTGCCTATGTAGAAAATGGGTATGTGGGGCGCCTCAGTCATTGGGCATCTGCCTTCGGCTCAGGTCATGATCCCAGAGACCTGGGATCAAGCCCCACATTGGGCTCCCTGCTCAACAGGAAGCCTCCTTCTTCCTCTCTCACTCTCCCTGCTTGTGTTCCCCCTCTCACTGGATTTCTCTCTGTCAAATAAATACATAAAATCTTGAAAAAAAAAAGAAAATGGGTATGTAATAATACTAGAATACACACACTCATATGTAAAATTCTTATGAACTCTTAGGGGAAAAAGTTGATACAGTGATTGGATGACTTGAAAGCCATAGTGTTGCCTTTAAAAATAATACCCTGATGCTCTCTCCGACAGCCCATTCCTTCATACACATTTCATTTGTGAATGTTAGTGAGAGGATGGTAAGATTAGAAGGTTGGATGGCATTGACTGCTCTTTTTAACAGGCAGCACCCAGGATAGAGATGTGTTTCTGATTTTCTCAGGTATCTTAACATTCCACAAGAACCCCAGAGAGATTAAGTTTCAAGAAAAGTTTTGATCATAGGTTTTCAAACAAGATGGGAAGGTGGTAATAGAAGAATGAATATCAAAGCTGCATTAACCAGTAAAGAAGATAACAATGCCTGTTCATAACAACTGCTAAATAGTAATTTTCTGTGTTATTCAGGAAAGCTTAGGAGATAGCCAACTAGCAGCAAGTAGTGGGCAAAATAGGCTGTATTTTCAACTTAAGGCTAATTCAATTTTGATACGTGGTGTCAAACTGCAAGTTCCTCCTGGCGAGCAGTCTTAAAGCATCACACAAGTATAATTGCATAAATTGTTTTGCAGATGTTTACAGACATTTTCTTTTAATATCCATAAGTGTGTATTTCTCAAAACCCAATGCTAGATTTGAAAATAGAACTTTGGGGGAAAACAGCAATCATCTATTACCATGTGTCCACTACAAAACAGGAAGAGCCAAACCATGTAATTTAGCAGCAGAGCTTATTTTCTTTCTAAGCTCCCAGTCTCTTAGTTTCAAAGTTTTGTGTGGAGTTTTAGAAAGAATATCGGAGACACGGTTCATAAACCCATGGGCCCTTTAAGAGGATACAACATGCCTATTAATAATTGTATTACTCCTCTATTATTGCTAAGAATAATGATGGGCTCTGAGCGTTAGCCCCGGAGCTGAATTTATCCTGAAATGTTTTCAATTAACTCTTGGCACTGGCAGGAAAGCATCAAACCTTTCCCAGGCTGAAATATGGAAAATCTGCAGGGAACTTCTCAGCAGGAGAGGAATTTCATTAAAACAAGCACATCATAATCCAACGACTTCTGCTCTCCCTCTAAGCCTTTCTATTGATAAGGAGTCCGAGGCGATTTTTATGGATTTGCAAAGAGAAATGATTTCATAAGATCTTTTCAGAGAGGTTGCTTTGGCCCGGGCCTTTGAATTATTATCTGCTCACTGATGAAAAAATGGTCAGACATTTGGCTTAACTGTGACTGGTCTGTGAGCAGCTACACTGAAGGGAGATGGGAACAGCCTTGGCCCCTAGTCGACTGGGGACTTTCTGGACAGTGGCGGTAGGATCTGACAAGCGGACAGTGTTCCCAGGTCTCCACGTCTCTGTGACATCCTTTGCAACCTGCGTCTTCAATGACCTGCTTGGAGGAGGGAGAAGCAGGTTTCTACAAGAATATCAGCAAGCACACAATCTCACTACTTTCAATGGTGTAAAACCTTTTTAGAAAAAGTTCAGTTGCCTTCATGGGTGGAGGTAATTGAAGTCACTGCAGGCTGCACTGCAGGGAAGTTAAACTTGTTTCTAAGGCTTAAAATAGACATATCTGTCCTCAATCTCCTCGCTCAGCCCAACTGTTGCTTCTCTAGTTAAGTACATCACAGGAAAGAAAAGAAAGCCTCAGTTTCCCCACCTGTGAAATCATGAAAATGGTAATCCTCCAAAGACAAAAAGTACAGTGACTATCAAAAGAGATGCCATAAATGAAATGCTCAGCTAATGTTAGTTGTTATAACACTTTTTTGCCGTATTAAAAGTAAAACATTGAAATACTTGGCCAGTACGCCTCAAAAACTGTCAAGGTCATTGAAAAACAACTCTGAGAAGCTGTCACAGCCCTGGGGGAGCCTAAGGAGCTATAACAAGTAAATATATCCTGGATGGGATCCTGGAACATGAAAAAAAAAAGGCAAAAAGAAAAGGAAAAATAATAAATTACAGATTTTAGTTAATAATAATTGATTCACATTGTTTCATTGATTGAAACAAATATACCATTACAAATGTAAGATGTTCATGGCAGGGAAACTTGGTGAGGGGCTGTATTAGAATTCTTTCTACTGTTTTCTCAATTTTTCCATAAATCCAAAACTAGTCTAAAAAATGAAGTCCAGGGGCGCCTGGGTGGCTCAGTTGGTTAAGCGACTGCCTTCGGCTCAGGTCATGATCCTGGAGACCCGGGATCGAGTCCCACATCGGGCTCCCCGCTCGGGGGGAAGCCTGCTTCTCCCTCTCTCACTCCCCCTGCTTGTGTTCCCTCTCTGGCTGTGTTTCTCTCTGTCAAATAAATAAAATCTTTAAAAAATAAAATAAAATAAAATAAATAAAATAAATAAAAAATAAAGTCCACTCAAAACAAACAAAAAATAAACATTAATTGAAATTATAAAGTGATCTGTTGTGGATAGCATTCTACCCTAATAAAAATGAGATCTTGATGCATTTTAGAACAGGGGACTAAAGAACATTTGGCCCCCCCAGACCCTCACACAGGCCTCACACACACACACACACACCCATACACCACATGCGCACATACGCAAACACACACACACTGCACACGCATAGCCTCACACATACAGTCGCAAAAGAACCTGCACTTACCACAGACCAAGGACGCTGGGCACTTCGCCACAGCTTACGTGGAGTAAGGATTCAGTGCCTTTGTTACTCGACTCCCTGTGTATCTTATGACCTCAAGCTGCTTCAGCCACCACTTCCTGTCGGACTGTTGGACGCTCCACACCTGCTCTATGTCTATTCTGAAAGTCAGGGTCCCCCCGGGTGCACCTTCCCAACCAGATGCCTTTGAAACTGAATGGAAAACTCGGAGCACATCCTCACCACACACGCCCCTTCCCAACTTCATGTGACCCAGGGTGCTCCAGGAGGCTAATGAGAAACAGCCAGAGACTTCTTTCCTGTTCCTCCACATTTCCTTTGCACCAGAGCCCTGAGACCCTGTTTTTCACCTTTTCAAAACCAACTTGGAACTTATCACTTCCGGGCTCTTTCCCAAGCCATCTCATCCACCCGTAGGCGGGCGGGGTCCATCCTTCCCTTATCGCACACACAAACCAATCAACCCACTGGACAATAAGCTCACCTTGAACCACAATCAGTTCTGTGTAGGTAAACAGAATTAATAATAAATAGCCGTTGTAAATGCAAATCTCAAGCTTCTAGTTCACACACAAGATGGTGCCACCATCACTATTCATGTCGGAATTTTTCATCACCCTGTGAATCAGTGCCCATTCTTTGTCCACTCAACAGCTCCTTCCTTTCCAGTCCTACGGAATCACAAATCCCTTTCTGTCTTTGTAGCTGGGCCTGTTCTAGATGTCTCACATGCCTGGAGTCATCAACTCTGTGGTCTTTCATATCTGGCTCCTTTCACTTAGCATCGTGCTTTCAAGGTTCATCCATGTCATAACATGTACTTCACGCCTTTCTACGGCCAGATACTATCCCATTGCAGACGCATATCTCACCTTTTTTGTCCATCATGGATGGATATTTGGGTTGTTTCTACTTTTTGACTATTACGGATTATGCAGCTATAAACATTCATGGAGAAGTTCTTGTGTGAACATATATTTTCATTTCTCTGAGGGGATATGTGGAGTGGAGATGCTGGATCAAACGATGACTAAGTCTAACTTCTTTTAGGAACTGTCAAATTGTTTTCCAAGAACCTGCACCACTTCACATTCCTACCAGCGATCTAGAAGCTTCCACCTGCTGTGCTTGGTACTTGTACTTCCATCACACTGTCACTTGTCATGATCGTTTTTATTGTGGCCACCCTTGTGGCATTATATGGTGTCTCATTGTTATTATAATTTAATTTCCCTAATGACTAATGGTTTAAGTACTTTTTCTTCTTGTATTAACCATTTCCATATTTTATTTGGAGAAATGTTTATTCAAATCCTTTGTCTATTTTTAAATACAGCTATTTGTCTTTTCATTGTTGATTTAAGAGTTTTTATATATATTCTGGACACAAATGAACCCCTTGGACTCAGATTTGTAAATACTTTCTCCAAACCGTGAGTTGTCTTTTCAATTTCTTGTTGCTAACATTTACAGTACAAAAGTTTTTTTAAATTTATTTTAAGGTTTTGTTTATTTACTCGAGAGAGAGAGCACGAGCAAACAGGGGGATGGGCAGAGGAAGATGGAGAGGGAGAAAAAAAGTTTTTTTATTTTAAATTAAGTCCAATTTATGTTTATTTTGTCATTTATGTTTTTGATGTTATAACTAAGAAAACATTACCTAACCTAAGTTTATTAGATTTATTTTGATTTGTTATTTGAAGAATTATATGGTTTTAGCTATTTCATTTAGGTATGTAGCATATAGTCCATTTTGATTTAATTTTTGTTATGGCGTGAGATAGGGATCCAATGTCAACCTTTCACATAGAATATTCAGTTGTCTCTGAGCCATCTGTTGAAAGATTAGTTCCTCTGCTGAATTGCCTTGGAACCCTCCCAGGGAGTCAGTTGACTATAAATGTGAAAGTTTATTTCTGATCTCTCAATTTCATTCCATTAATCTATATGTCTATTGTTTCTATAGTTAGTAATAAGTTCTGCAACTGGGAAAGAGGAGTCTCTCAACTTTGCTATTTTTCAAGATTGTTTCAGTATAAAAAAAGTCAGTTGGTATTTTGATAAGGTATATCAATTCGGGGAGAATTCCTATCTTGACAATTTAAGTCTTGTGATTTGTAAACATGAGATTTTTTGTGTGTGTGTGTGTGTGTGTGTGTGTGTGTGTGTGTGTGTGTTTATTTAGATCTCTTAATTTCTCCCAAAAAATTTGGGGATAAAAATTTTTGGGGATAAAAATTTTTTTGTTAAATTTATTCCTAAGTATTTTATGTTTAATGTTACTCTAAGTGGAATTATTTCCTTAATTTCATTTATTATTTTTGGGATGTTTATGGTTAATGAAGCAAAATAGTTTTCTTTGTTTTGTTTTGTTTTCCAGTGATCTTGTATCTTGCAACTTCATTTGTTATTTCTAATACTCTTTTTGTGGATTCTTTAGGAATTTTTTTATATTCAAGATTATGTCATCTGTGAATAGAAAAAGCATTTCCTCTAACATAATATAACATAATGCCATAATACCCTAGCATAGAGCTTCTTCCTTTCTAATATGAATGCCTTTTATATTTCTTCCCTAACTTCTCTGACTGGAACTAGAAATGCAAGGTTGACTAGAAATGGTAAGAATAGACATTCCTGTCTTGTTCCTGATCTAAGGGAAAAACATTCATATCATAAACATTAAGTGTGTTAGCTCTGCTGTTTCCATAGATGGCCTTTATGGATTGAAAAGGCTGCTTTCTGGTCCTAGTTTTTTGAGGGTTTTTATCATGAAAGGCTACTGGATTTTGTCAAGTGCTTGTCTTCCATCTATTCAAACAATCATGTGACATTTGTCCTTTGTCCTATTATCATAATTGATTTTTTGTATGTCAAACAAGCCTTGCATTCCTGAAATAAATCTTACTTAGCCATGATGTATAATCCATTTTATATGTTGGTTTTTGTTGAGGATTTTAGCATCTATATTCATAAGGAATATTGGTGTTAGTGGTTTTTTTTTTCTTCTGATATATTTGCTGGGTTTTGGTATCATGTTAATACTGGCCCTAATAGAAGAAGTTGCTTCCGTGTTTTCTTTATTTTCCACTTGGCAGTTTGATTATGTGTTTAGGTGTAAATCTATTTGTGTTTATCCTACTGGGAGTTTTTGGGTGCCTTGCAAATTAATTTATTTCATCAAATTTGAAAAGATTTTGGCCATCAGCTTTTGATATTCTATCTGTTCTTTCATCTCTTTTCTCTATCTTTTTAGGACTCCCATTATGCATGTGTTGCCATGCTTACTGGTGCCTTATGGCTCTATTAATTCTCATTTTTCATTTTTATTTTTTGCTTGCTGCTTACCAGTAAGTCTTCTATCCTTTGTTGAAGGACTCTGAGCATGTTGAGAGAAATCCTCGGTGCTCCAAAATCTTACATCTCTGCCTTAATCTTTACTTCCTGCTTGTGTGGGCCTGAAGGTCAGAAAGTTTGGGACCCTCTTAAGTCTTTCCCAATCAGGTGCACAGCACTACACGTGCACATAGCCTTGTAGGTCCTCAGAAATGTGTCAGAAGTTTTCAAAACCCCTGATGACATATCACTCTCTAGATCACCCTTTTAGGTTTGATAAGTCTTTCATTTACTCCAACTGGCATGGCACCCTCAGGGAGCTGCAAAAGCAAACAGTTGCCTCTAGTTGTTTTTGACAAATTCCCTGGGGATAGGCTTTTTCCTGTGGAATGAGGTTTGGTTTTTTTTTTTATTGTTACTTAAATTTGTTTTTCCCAGTGTTCCAAGATTCATTCCCCATTCCCCACACCCAGTGCTCCACGCTTTAGGTGTCCCCAGCACCCACCACCAGGCTCTCCCATCCCTCCATCCCCCTCCCTCCAAGTCCCTCAGTTTGTTTCTGTGTCCAAAGTCTCTGTTGTTTCGTTTCTTTCCCTGGATTACCCTAGTTCCCCTTTACTTTCCTTCTCCCACTGTCCTCCAGGTTACCCCTCATGCACCGCAAGTAAGTGAAACCATGCGATACTTGACTTTCTCTTCTTGGCTTATTTCACTCAGCATAATCTCTTCCAGT